>VYWZ01000573.1:0-31427 GCA_008711595.1 Fusarium xyrophilum | reverse complement strand
CTCTCATACTGACAAACTCCAGGCTACACCCTCCTCCTCTGGAAGACCATCCTTCAGTGGCCTGAGGACGAGTATCAAGTCTTCCTCATGGAGATGCGCAAGTTTCTCAGAAACAAAATGGTCCATGCGTACATGACTGTTCGCTACGTCTATGGACGCAAGCCAGAAGCTTCTTGAGGCTTTCTTTACGAACTGCTATAGAGAAGATCATTTGTGGGAGGTCATTTGTGTTTGAGCATGAAATGAGAGTTGGATAATGTCTGTAGCATACGTATGAATAGTGGTTTCCTAGAACTTACCTTGCATTGCATCTGCCTGGTTGTTCTTCTCTCTTCTTTTCTTCAGTAAGGATCAAGACTTGCCTAAAAAACAGCTGTCTTCTTCAGCACACAATGAAGATATATGTCAAGATTAAAGAGAAAGGTCCACCGTGATGCACTCGCGAGGTGCAGCATGTTCAACAAAATCTTACATTACTCAAAGCCTGTCACACTCACATCGAGGTACATGGGTTGCACCAAGATGGGATATATGAAGTCATGTTTTGAGAGCTCCAATGATTCGCTAAAGGACGGAGCAGCCTGTAAAGTGATAGACAACGAATAGACAATACCTACTATGTGGATTACTTGCTGCGGATTGACGGTTGAATCAGAGTGTAAATGCCCCAATCCCATCGCCATTGGGGACTCTATCTGCCCCACCACATCCAGGCGAGTCCCACGCCCCGAGAGATAAGGTCAAGACGGGGAGGGCGGTCTTGAGCTCCGGTTGGTGCTAAACAGAATGATCTCAACGCCCGCAGACATGCCATCCCAATTTGAGGCCTCCTTTTTTAGCTGTGCGTTTGTTCCATGAGTCTTCATTTGAACAGACTGCTCATGAGTGTGAGATTGCGTTGCTTTACGTCTTCTTCGCTTGCGTTGGTGGTGGCCTTGGCTGTAAAGGTGTGATATATCCATCCCAACAGCCCGGAAATGTCGAGAGCGTTTTTCTTCCCTCCTCACCTTTTCATCCGTAACTTTATTCCGTACAACGACCGCCCAACATGCTGCGCCCCCCGCTCAACTTTCTCACGTTACACTGTGATGCTACCTACTTCCGCATGCAGTCTCTACCATGCGGTAGCTAATCTTTGGTTTGCCGCTAGATGCGTACATCGTCCTGATGGGCTTGATAGCCCTGCCTATTCTGTACCCTTACGGGAACATGCCCGCCATTGATGCTTGGTTCTTTGGTGCCAGTGCGTCCACGGAGTCTGGACTGAACACGTGCGTTATGCACTCCTCCACGTGACGATTTCTGACATGTTTGGCAGTAGCGACGTCAAGGATCTCGAGACATACCAGCAGCTCTGCATTTACTATTCCTATCTCGACCAACTTGAGCTTCATAAATATCGTGGCAGTTACCGTGCGCCTCTTTTAGTTCAAGAGATATCTGAAGCGTCTCGGTGAGTGCTCGTAAATCCGTTTAACCTTTTCCTCATGGCTCATCACAGCAACCTCCAGCTCCCCAAATGCCTGACCACAGCACAGGCATCGAGAATGCTCACCATGAACCGAAGGTCTTTGCTGATACAACTGAAGCCTCTGCCGAAACGACTGATGAGGCAAATGGTAAAGCCAAAGCGACAGATGAGCACATCGAAGAGGATACTACGTGTGTGAGGCGCGTGATGTGAGCCATCACCTTCGATCCGATCCACCCACCGAAAAGCACAAAGAAGACGCTGCCATATACATCCCTGGACCGCGAGCTTGCGTCCGTGGTAAGTTTTACTCTTGGCTCTTGCATCGGTGAGTACTGACTGATCTACGAAGGATATCCAATTGCTCCCAGAAGTCATGATGCCGCGCAACATCCAGACGACAGTGACGGCGGTGAGAGATTCTACCGTAAAGTGTCTGTTCTTATACTGATCCGTTACAGATGATGCAATCAGATCAGTACCAGACAAAACTCAAACGACGCAAGCTCCTCCATGCGCCGTCGACGACGCTTCAGCAGTGATTGTGGCCTCAGAGTCACAGCCAGGCTCCTCCCGCTCCGTAGGTCGAGTTGCAGGCGTAGCGGCTCGATGCCTGGTCTTCGTATCGCAGACTGCGCCCCAGCCGCGCCCCATCTCTTCAGATTCGAACGGACAGCCTGCCATCAACGATGTCCCTTTCCTCTCACGCCAAGCTACCCTCGGGTGGAACTCCCAGTTCAAGAACCTCACATCCCATGATCGAGATATTATCGGTGGTATTGATTATAGAAGTCTGGAGCTATTGCTGAAGACTGTTGTGGGTAGGTACCCGCATTTCAAACTGTAGAGGGGTCCATGATGACTGAAATTATATACAGTCTACTTTTTTTGGTCTTCATATCGTTGGTGCGGTTTGTCTCGTCGGCTGGATCATACTGCCGACAAGCAATACGCGGATATTCTACAGTCAAACGCACAGGATAAGACTTGATAGTAAGTACTCAGAGGCCTGTGCATAACAAGATTAGCTGACCAGATTGACTTCACATAGGGGTATCTACTCGGCTCAGACAATGTACGATAACCTAGGCTTTACTCTCATGCCGGACTCCATGACCTTTTTCCGCACTGCCAAGTGGCCCATGAACCTAATGAGCTTCCTCGTATTCGCCGGAAATACGCTCTATCCTGTCTTTCTGCGTCTGAGCATCCGGACCATGTCAAAGCTAGTACCAAAAACCTCGCCCACACAAGAGTCCCTTGCATTCCTGCTCACCCATCCTCGTCGATGCTACACGTTGCTCTTCCCCAGTGATCCTACGTGGATTCTCTTCGGTATCATCTCTGCCCTCAACTTCATCGACATCCTTCTCATAATAGTTCTCGACCTCTCCAGTCCCGAGGTTGCCTCTCTTCCGCTTTCTCAACGCATCCCAGCCGCTATCTTTCAGGCTGCATCGGCGCGCCGTACTGGTACCGCTGGCTTCAACCTTGCAAACGTCAGTCCTGCTGTGCAGCTCAGCTTGCTGATTATGATGTACATCGCCGTTTTGCCCATCGCGATCAGTATTCGCGCGTCGAATATTTGTGAGGAAACGTCCCTTGGTCTTTGGAAAGAGGAGAAGTCTCTGGAAGAGAAGCACAGCAAGACTTATCTTTTGACGCATATGAAGAACCAGCTTGGCTTCGACCTTTGGTACTTTTTCTTGGGAACCTTTTGTATCTGTATCTCTGAGTCAACAAGAATAGCGGATGTCAATGAGCCTGTAAGTGTTCTTCCCAATTTCATGGCAAGGATATGATTTGACATTGGTCGTAGGCCTTCTCAGTGTTCTCAATCCTGTTCGAAGTTACGTCTGCATAGTAAGTGCAAATCGACATGGGAGACAAGAGCTAACCCCCTGGCTAGCGGAAATGTTGGGCTGAGTCTTGGGTACTCAACAGTGAGCACCTCATTATGTGGTATGTTTGGAACCTTTGGGAAAGCAGTCATCTGTCTGATGCTGGTTCGAGGACGTCATCGTGGATTGCCATATGCCCTCGATCGTGCCATAATGCTCCCCACTGGACAGATTGCTGAGAACTGAAAGGTACTTGACAGGATGTCGAGACTCTAGTAGGCATTCGGCATTGTACTAGAATTGAAATACGACATCCTTCCAGGGGCTTCTCTAACCATCCGGCTTGCCTTATTAGCATGAGATCTTCTTGAGTACCAATCCCATGATGGGGATCGATGCAAGCCTGGAGAACATACTAGATTAGAGAAAATGCTGATTAGACTGATGTCATTTTCAAGACCGGATTCGAGGGATTAAACAGTGGTTTCGCTTCGTTGAACATCCAGCATGTTCATTGGCGCGCTCGGAAAAGGAGCTTTGCCATTGGACCATTTCCGCCGGCACAGTCAGACCTGATCCTCCAGATTTATGGAACAAAGAGCTTATCAAAGCGACGATCAGCTCGACATTCCTTTACTCCTCATCTCGGAGGGTATTTCGGATTCTCATGTTCCTAACTGGTTCAGCACCAATCGGTGAAAGTCCCACGCGTTAGAGTCCAGTTGCAGTAAGCAACTCAACCCTTTTATATCGCAAGGTAACACAGAACGGGTTACACCTGATAACAAATCGGTATCTAGTGCTTACCGTACTTACCTTACAGAACTTGCCGGCATGAATCACTCGATAGTTATAACTACGCTATCTCGATCGAGGTTAATCATAAACAAGATCGGATCCTCTGATCACTTGATAAAAGGCCAATGTCCATCGCATTCCCAGTACAGTCCACATATACTCTCAGCCCTTAACTTTACATCAGACGCCGAGGTGTCCGAGAGCTTACATCTTTACTACGATGGCGAATAACACCATTTTCATGTCCCCTGAAGAATCGGAACGGATCAAACGCACAATCAAAGATCTCGCAAGGCTGCGTGAAGAACAGACAGGTCAGTCGAGAAAACCTACAGAACCCAGATCCTTGATCGAGCAGGCTATCTCTACATCTCTGATGCAAGAGATGTCTTCTGCAGCCTCGAGGCTTGGCTCACCCAGAAAGACTCGAGAGACGATGGTAGCTCATAGTATAGGGAAGCCATATCCTCCCAGCACAGCCAAAATTGCAGATCTGCTTCCAACGGCCATCAAGGACCTGCAAATGGAAACGCACCATCGGGGCTTCTCCCTTGCCTTGCGCCGTGTATCGCCCGTTTCCGTACTTCAGGCATCCTCCTGGACTGTCGTCAAAGGCCAGTCATTTGACGAGGTGGAGCGGCTGGAGGTCTTTCTTCATACGGCGCAGTACGGCGATAATACCTTGGAGATAGCTTCTGATCTGGTGATAAAAGAGCCATACTACACTCTGGATTTCCAAGGAGAATGCACAATTCGGGTAGACCATCCATCAGACTTTCTGGTCATCGCAGTCTCCGAGAGCCCAGAATCTTGGCGGGACAAGGAACGTCACTCTGGAAGACTAGACCTTGTGTCTCTAAGCGACTACGAGATGAAGGGAAACGACGCACTTCTGAAGAAGAAGAACTATCCAGGCGCGTACTTTTGGTATACGGAGGGTGTGAGGCTTTTGGAGGGTGAAAGAGGTTGCGAGACTGTACACAAAGACCTGTATCGTGACCGAGCTCATGTCAACCTTCAACTTCAGAGATTCGATGAAGCAATATCGGATGCCTTGAACTCACTTTGCTAACAGTGAGACGAAAGATCTCAGGTCTCTTGACGCCAAGGCATACTGTCGTGCAGGTATTGCTGCATACTCCCAAGGCGAGTTCCTCCAGGCTCGACGCTACCTCGAGCAGCAAGAGAGACTCCAACTAGAAGACCAGCAGCTCAGGTTACATCTACGAAGAGTCAGGGCAACACTGCGAGAAGAGGCCGAGGGTACTTATGTTATGAAGAAAATCGTGAGCAATTTATCCAAGACGGGAGGCAGGCCCGATACCGCCCCATATTGCGGTCCAACAGAGATCAAAAAAAGCCCTGGAGCTGGTCGTGGTCTTTTTGCAACCCGAGACATCGAAACAAACGAGATCATCATGTGCGAGAAGGCGTTTTGTGCAGCCTGGAGTCATGAGGTTGAAACATTTACGGCGCTGGCGTGTGATCTTCGAGGAGACGCTGCTATCAAGGTCTTTGCCGCGGGTTTGCATAAGGCTGTTGTGAGCAAGCTTCTCAACAACCCATCTCAGGTCGAGAAAGTCCTTAGTCTCCATGGCGACTACCGTGGACTTGGGGGAAAGTTGCATGAAGTCGATGGCTCGCCCGTAATCGACACGTTCCAGGTACACGATATCATCCAACGCAACGCCTTTGGCATGGGTCAGCAAACCGAGGACGAAGATGTCAGCAACGCCAGTACTGGTCTTTGGATACG
The DNA here is from genome assembly GCA_008711595.1 of Fusarium xyrophilum. NCBI lineage: Eukaryota > Fungi > Ascomycota > Sordariomycetes > Hypocreales > Nectriaceae > Fusarium > Fusarium xyrophilum. The sequence goes on along the minus strand of VYWZ01000573.1, from coordinate 25,561 downwards.
GGCATCGTACATCAATCATTCGTGTATACCCAACACAAAGAAGGATTTCGTCGGTGATCTCATCATCTTTCGCGCCACAAGAAGAATTGCAGCTGGTGAAGAGATTACTCATGCTTATGATGAGTAAAGTGGCTATGAAGCAAGAAAGGCAAGCATTCGGAGGACATGGGATTTTGAATGTCGCTGTCAGCTTTGCCTTGTAGAGGGAGCAGAGGGCGAAGATGTCCGGGAACGAAGGCGGCAGGCAGAGGAGAAGGCAAGGGGTTTTGCAGAAACAAAGAATCCATATGGCACGAGCAGGATAATGATGAGAAAGTCAAAGATGGTGCGTCAGATATTAAACGAGACGTATGATGAGAAGAGCTACAAGGGACTACCTCGGCGAGCACTTGCAGTAATAGACGAGTGGCTTCTATCGGCCACTACCAGTTAGCAGTGCTTACCAAAAGAGGACTATTGAACACTATACGAATGCATACATGCCTTTATTAAGTTATAATTTTGTTTTTAAAGGAAGCCTACCATACTATTCCAAATAGTCTAACTCACGAAGTTGCGTTAGGTATTCTATCTTCAAAAGGTCATTTCTATTACATATATACAGCCACCAGTTACCTTTCAGTCACAGGGTGAAGTTGGTTGGCACTAAACGAACGAAACCATGGATAATTTTGAGCTTCTACAGCACCCGCATCTATGGCATCATCATTGCCTTGCTCAGTGTAATCAGGATCCTTGAAAGGATCGAAATGGTATGGCTCTCTTGCTACCCAGAGTGCTTTGACCTTATAGAGCGGTCCCCAGACATGCTGGTATCGACTGTGAAGCTCCTCGGAACCATGCAAACAAACTAATACAGACATCGGAGAGGACCGATAGCCCATCGGAATCGAAGCTTGAAGAACAAGATCGCAAACTCGTTCCCGTAGCTGAAACACATCCATCTGAGGGTAGGTACGTTTCTTTGATAGCGTTGAAGCATGACTGGTGTGTCACGGAAGGCGATAGCTGCGTGCCTCAGAGTGTGTTCTATGAGCTCGAGGGCTTCAGCCCAGCGGAATCCTGACACAAAAGCCAAACGCCACTCTGTATGGCCTTTATCGTATTAATGCTGTAGTTACCCACCGTCATCTGATAGCCTTCGATCACCTCCTTGTCAAATAAATCGGGATGACGTCGGCGCAAAACCCACCAGAAGGCGTGTTTCGCCCGGCGAAGATTCTGCTGTGCGAGAAGGGCTAGATCGTGACTCGAAGACCAAGATGAGGTCGCAATCTTTTCAGGGCGTTCATATAATTGCCGTGATTCTTCCTTCTTTCGACAAGAGTCTAATAAGGAAGCAAGATACGCCATTTGCTCCAGTGCTAGCGGATGTTCTTCTCCGAGGAGCCTTGTTAGCCCTCTCAAGCCCTCCTTCTAAGATCTTCCGCCTCGCTGAGCTTTGACTTTGATTCGCAGGCGCTCGCGAGTAGCGATCTCGCTCTAGCACGCATGGTTAGGAGCCGTGGCGTATTTCTATTGATGAGACCCGACTGCTGATCCAAGATATCCATAAGTTTGATCGCTGTTTGCTCTGCCTCTTCTACCATACCGCAAGCTTCGTAGGCAATAGACAGCATGAAAGTGGAGTTACCGAGAGGATCGGCCTGACTTTGCAAAGAGTCCAGATTGTGTGCTTCTAATGCGGTTTGAATTGCTGACCTTTGCTCGTTCACCATCTCCAAGTGAAGATTTGTGGAAAGGCGATTCCTAATGATCCAGTGCTCGGGGCCTAAAGATACTTTCCAGTCGCTAAGCTCGTTCTTCGTGACCTCAATGACCTTCTAAAGGGATCGCCCTCCAAGATAGTACAGTACTAACTAACAGTACTAACTGACAGTACTAACTAACAGTACTGACTGATAGTACTAACTGACAGTACTAACCAACAGTATTAACTAAGAGTACTAACTAGTAATACTAACTAGTAGTACTAACTAGGTATAAAACATTATAAAAAGTTATTTAGACATCAGAGGAGGATTGTTTTAACCAAGTCCAGGGCAAGTACCATAGCCTTAGACGGCTTCGAAGAGCCTCAAGCTCGCCAGCAAATATAGAATGGAGTCTACACTTTGCCACCTAGTCAGCCGACAATGCTTCATTCCGCCGCGTACCAAAATCTATATAGTAGCAGTACGCCAATTCTATACAATGGCAGTTCCAGTGGTAGTCTCTGACACTTCTTCGAGCCACTTCACGTTCACACACGCAGTTAAAAAGTGCTTCTCCGATTTTAGGATTCACCTCGTTCAAAGACTGCATTACTGTACATATCTTAGCTGCAGGTTAGTCATTTCTAGAAGATAGAATAGTGAAATCCCAAAGAGATAGCTAGTAGTCTCACGTTGATAGGCAGGAAAGCCATTTCCGAGTTCACAAAGCCATTATACATGTCATTATTGTCGAAGCTCTGATAGCGTGTAGATATCAACGATATGTTTGCATCAACGATATGTTTGCATTGAAGAAGGGCAACTCCGCTTGAAACACCTTCTGGAGACTGGGGGTGTTCCAGAATTGTTGCTGCACTACCAGCTCGAGCTTCTACATCTAGTGTTAAGCTAGAATGGAAGACATTGGCTAACGACGCCCTGGCTTCATGTGTATTCCAAGCCTTAGAAAGCAAGTAATGTTGGGCCAGGTGCAACAGGGGTTCATTCGGGACATCTCGCCGGCCACTTGGGAAATTGCTGCCTGAGTTATCGGGGAGATTATAGAGGAGCAACCACAAGCAACAGGCTCCCAGAGAACAGACCATAGCCTTGGCTGCAGCCTGGAACTTGAACCCTCGGGAGTGATATTCGGGCGGAGGTATGGACCACGGTTTTGACTCAGCAAGATATATCAGACCGTCATTCCATTTCGTCCCTTTGTTGTAGTTCATGTCGGTGGCGTGACCGAAGTCGGTGATTCTTATGACTAAAACGCCGTTGTGTGCCTCTTCCTCGTAAACAAGAATGTTCTCTGTCTTCAAGTCACCATGTATACAGGCTATAGTATGATGTCAGAATGAAAAGGCCTGGAGAGAACAGTGCTAATATTGAGGAATTAGAAAATTGGAAACTCACACATGTCCTCGAGGTCAGCCATTGCTATGGCAATCTAGTTTGGTCGGGACCCTCTTTCAAGGCAGTAGACATATTGCCCAGTTCGCTCGTATCCGATATTCGTAGTACCTGGTCTACTAGATGCTTTATGAACTGAGCTTTGTATTCCAGAGGAAGTGCTTGGACCAGAGACGTATTCAGCTTGCTTATCGCGCGTAGCAAGGGAATATTTGTTGTGTGGTCACAGCCTTGAATGGAGCCTAGAATGTTCTGCTCGCCTTTCAACGTCTCTTGAACCAACTTAGAATCAACGCCTGGGTCATCAAGAGTGCTGGGTAGTTGTGCCAACGTGTATGACCAACTTCTGTAGCGATAGCTCTCCAGTATGCCAAGCTTGCTTGAGGGCATGCTGCTACAAACACCCTCCCAACTACGGGATACAAACTCAGAGAGAGCAATTTTAGCAAGCCAAGACATTGTGTGCAGCACCTGGCTCGACTTCGGTCGTTGCTTTGGATTCAATGTCAAAATCCAGCGGATGAGCTTGATCAAGTGCCCAGTCCTTAATTCATGGGATTTTTTCCCTCAAGATACCGAAGCCACTGGCTGAAAGCTGGGTTAGGCTTCCCTGGTCCAATGTGAAATCGTGGCCATTCGATTCCCTCCGTAAACAATATGACTCGCTTGTTGCGGAACTGGTGGACACCGGGAGAGCCATATATAAGAAAAGTCAAGACTTCACTCAGAAGACAGCCACAAGACCAGATATCACTGGCTCTACCCAACTTGTGGGATTTGACACGCCCATCAATGAAGCTTTGACACTCCGACGCTATATAAGAGCCTCTGGTTTCTTTGAATAATGTCAGAGAGTCCTCGTTGGGGTTTCTGAAGATTGGAAGACCAAAGTCGATTAGCACCAGTGTCTCATCTTGGATGAGAATATCCTGGGGCTTCAGATCATGATGGCAGCCGGTTAACCCAAGATCCAATGTGTCTGAAACGAAGTTATGGACAGCGTCAATGGCTGATGCCAGGTCTGCAAGCCCCCGTAGAACCTGATGTGCCTCGAGCTGTGGTCCTTCATAACGGCCGTCAAGAAGTCCTGCCAAAGACCCCCCTTCTGCCACTTCGAAGATGAAGTTGCAGCGTCTTGAAGGCACATCGTGAACATAGGAGCAATAGAGCTTGACGATATTAGGATGTTTGAGATGTGCGAGAAGAGCGACGTTCTTAAGTTCGCGCATGAAGGACTCAATATTTTCGTCTGCGCTCTGTTTGAGCTCCTTCCAAACCACCTGTCAGTGAACCATGTCAGCCTCAAATAGACTACTCATAACTCAAAGGAGAATACCTGGTGCTTGATGATAGGCAGTTCGTGGCACTCGGGACGGAGGTCAACGAGATAGACATCACCCATGGCTCCAGAACCGAGTAGCTTTTCGCGGACATATGCTAATACTGTGGATTTGTCTAGTTCCCGTGGAATAGATTGTGATCTCAGGACTGGTACTATGAAGCACCACTGCATATTCATGAATCTTTTAATAAGACTGGGGAGATTTCAGTCCCAAGGGCTCGCTGTAGTGGCTCCGTAGTGTAAGGAAATCTGTCGTCAGGGTTAGAATCTGCATCAGGTCGTGTTTGAAGAAACCAGTAATGCTCTCTCCGCCGTTGAGAAGGAGTAGAATCGAGAAGCACCTCCGGGCTCTGTGCGTTATAGCGTGCACGAGCTCTTCTCTCTTATGATCTGCAATATTCATTTCCCGGAGGCATGTTTGAATCTTGGCCTCAGACAGAAGGATAAATAGCTTAGTTTCAGGCATAAAATTTCTACCTAAGCTATTTTTATTACTTATCCCTGAGACTTCTATCTTATCTTATAAATTATCTATAATATTAGATATATATCACTTTATATACTAATATATATAGACCTAGATTAATAGGTAAACTGTAAGTTAATAGAGTATACTAGATTGACTAGTCTTTTAATTAAATAATGAAATAGACTTAATATCTAGCTAATAAATTACTAGTAAGTATACTGCTAGAACCTATTAAAGATTAACCTCTAATAGAAGACTTGGATAAGAAATCTTATAGCTTTTGTCCTCCTCCGATTCAAGGTTAGTAAAACTACCTAGCGTGACTCTTATAAGTGATATTATGTTATTTACCCTAATTGTAAAGTTGCCTATACCAAACCTCTCCTATTATGGGCCTTGGAGGGCCTCTAACTTGATATATTGGTTAGAGATTAACTGTATTAATATTAAAGTGATATAGGAGGTTTATGGAATTATTTATTAAAAACGATTCCCTCAGCTAACTTGAGTGCTTTATATTTATAGCTAGTGATAGTAAACATATAAGATACAGGCTAATCAAAAGATATTGTATTAGGCGCTAGATGCCTTGATTCGTGCTGTATAATTGAAACAGTCCATGCAACTGTTACCCGCAGTTAGGTAGCTAACGATTGTATTGATGCAGTGAGATCAACGATCTTCCTCTGACTGGTTCCTTCAGTTAGACAGCAAATGGTTTCATTGATGCAGAGACCAATGATTTTGCTGTGACTGGTGCCCGCATAACGAGGTTTGAAACTGGCCTGATAAGGCAATAGTGCTGCAGGGCCTAGAATCACCTGGCCACTCGGTGCCCAATGGGGGCGGTGAACAGTGTAAATCACATCGTGTAATTCACATTGACATTTTATTTATCCATATACACCGCCGAGACCCCGTTTCGCGGTTTGAATATTTGTGCGTCTTTGTGTAATCATCACCTTGCTTATCATTACCAACTATATGGCTTGTCCGAATAGGTTAAACCAATATGAGTAATCCTTCAAAGGCCGCATCTTATGCTCAGTACCCTCTTGACGTCAAGTGCTACGTGGCCCCGGGACAAGACCCGGCCCTGTGTCACGAAAAGCTCATGCAAAACTCACCAGATTTATTCCAAGTAGCCGGTGGGAGAATAAATGCATATCTTGGTGGTCGTGGCGATAGTAAGCTTGTTTCATCAGCCACTTGCTGCTCACAGCTGGCGATACCGTTCCTAATGCCAATCTTCACTGGGTGTGCAGTGCCAGTTCGTTTCAAGCGAGGATTGGGAAGACAAATCTTGGAGTGGAGGGTCAGAAGTTGCCTCAGAGGCACAGGGCAAGGTCTTGTAAGTTATATGCATCCTACGTGGCAACATACACTTACTTACACAGCTGGGTACAACCTGCATTCTCTTGGGGACAACTCGAGATTACTGAGACTGCATTTCGAAGGCTTCTAGCCAAGCACCGTGTGTTCACGCCATTCTTGGACATTGTTAACGGATTCGGAGCAAAGATCGGTGACTACCAGCGAGTCCATGATTTCGTACATTTGCAGCTTCACACTATGGAAGACCTTGGTCAGTATTTTGAAAACCGTGATGGTGCAAGACCATTAACTGATGTAAGAATATACTAGAAATTGGCTATAATATCCGCTACTACGAGCTAAATGGGTGGAAGAGGCAATCCATGGTCACTTCATCAAGCAGGTGTTTACCAGCAGATGCTAAATACCCAATGCGTGTGGATTGTTATAAGCGTCTCCAGATATTTTCAACCACGGGTTAGGCAGTTTTGGGGTGCCGATAGTAGCACAGAAGTAGGGTGCTGCGCGACATTCGTTCTCCTTGGCCATCTCGTGATACTACTGTCCATGGCCACGAGAAATTGAGGTGCCTATATTGAGTACATGCGACATAAGTTTATACCATCGGTACGTGACTTCATGATACCCGGTGGTAGAATGTCTCTGAGAAGATGAACTGTGCATATAGGAACAAAAGATGGCTTCATCGTTCATAGATGGAAAGTCTTCCAATGCTCCAAGTCTCTCACCCTCAGATGTACTAAAGGCCGGTGACTTATGTAGCACTATAGAAACTTCTAGGGCGATTTTGGAAAGCCAGATAAACGTTTTGTTAACGCTTAAGAAACTGCATGCAGGGATTAGCAACAAGACGACGGACTGCTGTAACAGCGACGTTGCCAGTGCTTTTCAGCTCAAGCACATGGAAGTAAGGAATCATCCAAACGCTCTGAAGGCCATTCAAAAGAGCGCTGAGAGAGTTCCTGAGACTGCAATCTCTCTCTTGCCATCCACGTCTCCTAAGAGACCTAACCATCGACGTAGATGTCAACCATTCTCTCCGCTAGGGGGAAGGAAAGGCTTTACACCACTTTAGCACAAATCCAGACCGGAGCTCATGGGACCCTTTCTACATCTCTCCAAGTACATGATGATGTAAAGACATTCGTACAAGTCGCTACAAGCGGGCATCGAGGTCTCAAGACAATCAAGTTATTAGCTGAGATTGCGACGGTCTTTCTTCCCCTATCTTTTCTAGCAGTAAGGCTTCTACCATGAAAGATGCCAGAAAAGCTTCCAAAACATCAACTGACCTCTTCATGGGCGACATTTGATAGTGAGATCTTGTATTCTTCATATTCAGGAGGCCTTTATGCTGCTCTTTCCATTCCGCAGGTTTTCATCGCATTCATTGTGATTCACTGATTTTACTTTTAGAGCGCAAGGCTACAAAGGTTTAGCTCGAAAAATGGCATTCATATCAGGAGTCCACGATATAGTTCCAGCAGGCAAATCGTAATATCACATGCTGTGTAATCGATGTCTGAGACAATTCACTTCTCAACCCATGCAAGCGCCAAGCCAACTATGCATTAGACATTTCGTACGGGTCCACTCACATGTCAGCGCCGAGACTGCCCAACTACAAGTAAATCCGAAGGAGGGCGCTGACCTAAAATATGCAGGCGACGTGGGCGCAATAAGGGACATCGTCTCGTAACCCAAGCCTCTTGTTGATTTCGCCCAGACCAAGACGTGCATGACCGCTGGGAGAAAAGATGCCGTTTCCATTCTTGGCCAGGATTTACCCCATGATATGCGGGAGGCCAAGGCGGTAAAATGCGGGCGGGAGTGATCAGACAGCCGACTCCTCCGCATTGTGTGATGTCGAGGCTTGTGAGGCCTCTCGTGAAGATAATTTCATCATCCGACTTTGAATCTTGGCACATATGCACATCTCGGACTGGAACGCAGCCTCAGAGAATGAAAGAGAAGGAGGGTGCGGGGTTGAATGAGGGATGAGTTGTATATAAAGATGCCGTTCTGTGCTCTGGAATCATTCAAAGCAGCACACATCATCACACTTGACGCTTCTTTTCTTTCTCACCCAACCAACAACTTCTCTACTCTCAACAACCTTCAAAATGGGCAGACTCGACAACGACAACTGGCTTTACCCAGGCGACAGCCTTACCAGCGACAGCGGCAGCAACGAATCCAGAATGCAAGAAGACGGCAAGATCGCTATCTACTGGGAAGGTGAATTTGTGTAGCAGAACACAGAAGACCAGTGCGACGACATCAAGGGCATCCATCTTCGAGAAGATGGCAACTTTGTCTTGCATTAAGTTTCTAACCCGTGGGAAGCTACTGCAGAAGCTGACGAGGTGCTTAGTACCCATGACGACGAAGCTTGTTGGGCTTTTGATACTAGCGGCCAGGATGACGAGGGCTATCTGGTTGTGCAGGATGATGGAAATGTTGTCTTGTACAAGCGTGAAGATGATGAGGCTGAGGCCGTTTGGGCGACTAGCACCCACCAGATTTGGGCATCTCACGCTAGGTTTTCATCAATAATTGACTCTTAAGGTTCCAGCGGCAACATGTGTCTTAGAGCTGGTCTGATCTGTAAATGTCAGCGTGAGTGGGACGTAGCTACGTTTATATATCCCAATTTGGAAATCCAGCAGACATCATGAAGAGCCACGCCCGGTTAGCTCAATCGGTAGAGCGTGAGACTCTTACCAGTACACGATCTCAAGGTTGCGGGTTCGACCCCCGCATCGGGCTGTTCCTATATTCGATTGTGAGCGTCAGGCTTTCGCTTTTTTCGGTTTTGTCCCTCACTACCTCCAAACCTGCATCCATCCCAGGTCCAACGATGAATGGATGGGAGAATAAAGTTGGGGACGCGTAATACTTCAATCACTTTGAGTTTGTCTTTTAACTTGGAACTGACTTTGAGTTTATCCTCGGCGGACCCCGCTTTGGTTCCATTTCCGCGGCGGCGTTATCATTTCAGCTTTATGCAGATCAACATAACGCCCAAGGTTAACCATGCACGTCGAAAAGTATCCTTTATCTCGGCCTACTTTAGGGGAATCGACAGCTAAGCTTCAAGCCCCCTTGGCAGCCAATTATGAGCACTCCACAGTGAGTGTCGTGCCATGTCCGGATCTTCGGCAAGCGCCCCATCATCTAGCTACCGAGGGGTTATCAGGAGATGAGAAGATAGCAGATGTACTCCGTAGGAGGTCAACCGAATTTGTTCCCGCGCCCAAGGATAGATTGCGTTTGGTCTATGACTGAGCTTGCGAAGGCTATGGACATGGATCCTGCGAAGGGGGGATTACTCGGTGCCGGAGCAGGACCTCATCCTGTCATTTGGCGAAACTGTAAACTTGCGCCAAATATTGGCTGGCAAGGTAGCTTCGAAAAGTCAAGAAGAATGAGGGTCGTTAGGCAAAGATCGACAAAGAGACAAGCGCCGTCCCTGTCGACAAGAGTCCTTCTTTGGACTGCGCCTTGATGATCAACTTGTTCGGCTCCTCAGGCAGTCCGGGACCAGCGGTCAAGATTACAGCTCGAAAGCGAACAGGTTCTGAAAGGAGTTTTGCGGAGTGTATCCAAAAAGGTCTTATGAAGCGTATGACGACTCGCAGACCGTCAGTCTCGGTGGACTCTTCTTGGTTAAGAAAGGCAAGGCGAAATACCATATCATGCCTGATTTCCCACCTGAGAAAGACTTGCCCTTTAATCATCGCAAAGATGTTGATAGATGGCTGACTTTTCACGACTTTGGTGCCCCAATGCTTTGCCTATCAGTCTTGCACTCGGCTGATCTTGGAGGAAAGATGGGTTTGCGAATTGAGCATACGCATTGCTACGTTACAGACGAGAAAGCTGCTGGAGGGCATCATCAGTATGATTTGGACGATACGGAGGATGATATCGAGTATGATGAGGCTTATTTCAATACTGCCAAAATGATATGTATATCGACTGGAAAGGCCAAATTGATTCTGGCGAGCTTACCCTGAAGCTGCCGGAATTTGGTACTCTGGCGTCCTGTCCTGTCCTCCCAAAAGTATGTTGGAAATGTCAGCGAACCTTGACAGATTTTGCCAAAATGAATTTGAATCAATTTCTTCCTATTCCTCCTGCTAATCGAAGTCAACATCATGAAATCGTCGCGAATAGCGGCGTTCTACATGTAAACGGTCTACAAGTTCTGGAATTGTCCCGTCACTCTCATCCAATCATTAGTCGTTGCGGGCGAATGGTTTAGTGGTATAATACTCCCTTAGCACGTTCTCTTCCAAGAGATGTCCTTCTGGGAGTGGTCCAGGGTTCGATTCCCTGTTCGTCCAAGATAGGTGGTTTGAGACCACCATTATCCGCTTCTTTTTTCCCTATTCATCCTTTTTGCCTTTCATCCTCACTATCAATGCAATGATCTGATTTGATGATCTGATCCTGGATCGGTATAATTCAGCTGAATCCTTTCGTCCGGGTACTGCATGCGAACTCTTCCCCAGATTGGGTACCTGGTCACTGAATTGCACGTTTTCAACTCGTGATGTTCGTATACGAACTGCTGACAGTTAGTCAGAACACCATGGAAACAATCTGTGCTTTCTCGTATCCTGCCTTGTGAGACTGCAAGTCACAAATGCTAAATGGAATAAAAATAAGAATAAGAATAAAGCTCACCCTGGCCCCAGTCTCTTTTTTTTGCCAAGACCCTAAGCAAAACCTTCAAGAAGCTTACAGCTGCAACGGGATAGCCGACGCGGCATGAAAGATACTAGCGCTGACTTTATCGTGTTCGAAATGTCCGGTTGCGACGTTGACAGGTGCTGCGTGAGGAAATCCCCGGTCTGTCAGATCTGAAGAACAACGTTGCAGAATGTTGGATGTAGAAGCTGCATCATCGAGGGCTGAGCATGATTCTTGAGAGATAGGGGTCTTGAAGAAGCGGCTGTCATTCTGCATTGGGTATCAGCCGAAGCCATCGTCAATAGTCAACGGTGGCTAGCATTCAAGTGGCACGATCAAAGTCCGTATCTGAAAGTGACGGACCAACGCGGTTGTCAACGTTGCAGCTATTTTCGGTCATCAATTCGTGAGATTGGAGGCGTTTGCCAACGGCTGAGATAAGAATTGAAGCATTGGATTCACGTCATTGAGCCAGCAGATTGAACGGCGTGCTATTTCCACATGTTGTACATGTCCAATACAATGCAAGCCAGCAAGATACAGGCGCAAATGTCTTGTCCGACCCATCGTCACGTCCATGTCACAAATCGTGTATCGCCAAGAAAGATAGGCGCATTGCATCGTTTCCATATCACATTACTCACAGAAGCACCGCCCCGGTCCAATCTATTACCTCTGCCTGGTTTCAAGGATACGTCTCACCAGCCGTACTCTGTATTGTGCGACATTCTGTTCCACGCCATCAAAGCAAACGGGGCTATTCTACTCCTTACAGTAGCAGTAGATATGACAAGAATTCCGACATTCCCACGGCAAGTCGGCAGTTTATAATTGATTGCATGGGGGGTCCCGGCGGATCCGCCGTGCCGAATGGAGTGATGTCAAATTGTCAATAAAGAGCTTGCGCGGCTTGAACTCGCTGGGTGGAGCTGGAATTCTGCGTGCTAAACCTTTTTTGTGGCGTCTGGGAATGTTTCTGGCACGTTGCAATGGCGTTATTCCACTGGACGCGCTTCTGTTTTGAGCACCTAGCTGGGCCTGCATTCCAGCGGCTAGTTAATAATTAATGCTGTCGCAGTTGTTTTACGGTGTGAATCATGTTTCAGATTAAGCAGAGGAGAGGGCGAGATAGGGAGGCTAAGGGGGGGGTTTCACTCTTTTACGGCAGATCCAATAGCAGGGCCGGGAACTGCGAAGACCCGGTTAGATCGGATGGTACAGGGCACTACAGGGCACTACAGGGCACACTACAGGGCACTACAAGGGATACAGGGGAGAGGGCAGAACTGAGAGTGCTTGGCGAAAGCTTGAGTCTAAACAACCTTGACCCCCGAACCTTGACCTCCACTAGAACCTTGACCTTGGTTTGGTGGGTGTTATGACGAATCGGAATACGATGTGGGCTCGTCTGACCCTGCCCAACTGTCTCTCTCGTATATCATTCGAGCTATGGCCGCTCGACTTTCTCCCTCATCTCAACATCACAGCACTGCACTGCACTGCACTGCGGCTTCATGATACCACCATGCGGTCTCACAACCACTTGTTGCGCGGCGTGCTGACGTTTGCGGCCATCTTGACCTTCTGCATTATTCTCGCAACAATATTTCACCTCAAAATATCAGACGGTTTCTCACTCACACCAGTCCAAGAACGGCCTTTCTTTTATGAGGAGCAACCCCCACCTGAAGAATCCAACCGCTCCAGACCCCCAAAGACGACATTACCAAAGGAGCCTTCCCATCGACGACCTCAAAATCAACACAAAGACGATGACGATAAGAAGAAGAAGGATCAATCCGATACTCAAGATGACTACTACGACCTCCGCCTCGACCGTGGTGACGATGCTGAGGATAAACCATACGTCGACTACCATCTCTTGACCAGTCTACGGAACAACATGGGCTTTTATAACAAGATCGATGCGGGAGAGACTGGGCACAAGCTCTTCAATCCAACGATACTCGAACTGCCTCGTGATGCCAATACCACTCATGACTTTCTCGTCATCGCGCGCACGACGCATGTCGCAAAGGAAATCAATGGCAAGAAGTACAAAATTGCGCGTCAAGTCGCTACCTTTGCGAACCTCACCACCAATTACCTAGACCGACCGGTCATCAGGACCAGTGAATGGTCTACAATGCTGCTAGAAGACTTTGGCGGACCTGAACATCACTGCAAGAGACAGCCCGACATGGATAAGTACGTCGGCCCCGAAGACATGAAGCTATTCTGGACACGCGCCGGCGAGCCTCTTCTCATTTTCACTCACCAGGTCGACGATGAGACAATGTGTCAAGGCCAATTCCTCATTGACGTGCGCGCCGCCCTCCCCGAGCTCGAACAAGTCCTGGGTCCCGACTTTGCATCACGTCTACCCTCAATCCGCTTCGCCGAACCAACACTCCTCGCTCGCGAACCAGCTCCAGGCCAAGAAAACCACCCTCGATACCAGCGCGAGAAGAATTGGGCTCTAGCTCAGTCCCCATTCAGTCCAGACTCCGAGCTTCTGATGATGGTGGAGCCTGGACAGTTATTCCGCTGGAAATCCGCCGAAGAGCCCGTCGAGCCCATCGTCGCTGCCGACGACCAGAAGTCGGCTGTTGAAGAACCATACCCACCGACGGCGAAGCCGGGCAAGACTTGGCACGGCAAGAAGAGCAAGACATGTATGCACGATGTCATGCTCGACGATAGCCACGTCCACCAGAGCTCGCCTATGCTGAGTGTCACAATGTGCAACCGCGGAGCGTGCGAGCCCGATGAGCAAAACACCGTTCTCATGGGCATCGTGCAGCGCCGACAAGACTTCCCGGGCGCATCGTTTACATGGTATGACCGCCGGATAGCAGTGTACGAATCAGCAGCGCCGTACCGCATGATCAGCGTCGGCAAGAAGCTCACGTACCACGGAGAAACGGACCTCAGCTATTCCTGGACGGGCTCCATGTCGTACTACACCAACCAGACCGAGTTCCCACCGTCGAACCACGGATATCTCGACGATGAGGTATGGCTGGGCTTTGGCGTCAAGGATGCAGCCGCTGGATGGCTGGATGTCCGGGCCAAAGATCTCATTGCAGATCATTACATGTGTCAGGGGGCATCGGTGGAATACAAGTATTATAGACAGGGTATTCCGGCATAGCGCGGTGTGTATTTTTTGGGTTGGGCGTTAGGGAGGGAAGTAACTAGACTACAGATACTGCTTCTCTTTGTTCTTTTGATCAGAGATAATTCGATACCAAACTTGGTTATTGTGATAATCATGAATATTTATTGATGGACAGATTTTGTCAGTGTCGGTCAACTGCCGAAACAGGTTTAGACGCAAGGGGTAAACAAAGCGGTAGTTGGTGCAATACAAGAATTCTAAGGAGATAGCCAAAGAATGATATGATGTGTTTTCCGCCTGGCAAAAATACTGGTAGCAGTCAATAGTCGCTATCAAACGAGTCAGGCGTTGACCGTCGCTTCAATGTGAAGTGGCTAGAGGGGCTGGGCCAGATCTGTCCAACGGACAGCAGAACTACGGTGCAGTCACGTCGCAAAGGATCACCCATCTACTCTGTACTCTGTAGTGAACTTAAAACCTGGCATAAACTGGAGCAAGATTACTCCGGATAACTATACTTCTTCGGTTTGATTGAATGCGTTAGTGGACTCAGCCGCTCACTGATCCGGCATCTCGGCCAAATATGGAGAAAAGACTTCAGATCGACCCACGGATACACGGCAAAATGTTGTCGCGTCTTGATCAAAAACATCGGCTAGAACGGCTCGGACCAACCAACGGAGAGATGTTTCAGAACACGAGAAGCGCATAAATTTCGTCTCGCGTATATACATACCACAAGGGAGAAGGAAATGACAGGATTTTGTTACGATTCTTTTTACGAATGAACGATGCAGGGGTCGCAGGCTGAGCATTTTATTGAAACCAACAGAGCTTATATCACAATCCAGTCCTGAAACTCTACGGAGTATTCCCTCGCGTGATCCTCAGAGATGTGATTAGGACTTGTTCGGAGCTTGGATATCTTCGACGTCCTCGTCATCGATTCGTTTTGCGCGACGTGCTGCGATGCCGACATCCTCGACGTTGGGAAAGTCTGCGACACCAAAAACTTCATCCATGCGTTCCAGTGAGATCTGCGAATCATTCGAGTCAGGGTCTGGGTGAGTATATGCAGGGAGGAGTGACTTACGCCCTTGGTCTCCGGAATCCAGTATGCTGCAATCGCCATGAACAGGTTGAAAGATCCAAAGACGAAGTACGCTCTCCATGGATCGTGCAGAAGCATGACTGGCGTTGACTTTGATACTGCAAGGTTATGTACCCAGTGAGTGAAGGATGCGAGGGCAACGTTATACGCACGAAGTCGATTCGTTGGAATTTCGGAGACATAGATCCATGCTATCAGAATCAGTGCAACTACCAGAGCACCAGAGCCAGAGGAACTCACAAACAGGGCCCCAACTCATGTTGAAAGCCGCAGCAAAGATGTATATCATCGCCAAAGCAGCGATACCCGCGGGAGGAGGATGATCGCCCTCTCCAGGCTCAGGGCCGAAGCGGAGATACTAGTAATGTCAGTGGGAGTCAAGAGGGGGAGCGGACGACATACGAAACCGACGAAGAACATGCAGAATGCTTGGATTGCACCGCCGAACATGAATGACCTGCGACGGCCGAGGGAGTCGGCGAGGAAGAAGATGAAGATCAAGCACGTGACGACTTTGACGACACCGTAGATCTTGATGATGGATGTCAGTGAGTGACGAGGGGAGAAGCTGTAGAGATTCTTACTCCTTGTGCGAACAACGCAGTTGTCGTGCTGCTAAGACCCAATCCACTGAAAATCTATCATCGTTAGTGCAAGCCTCGAGAACCTTGAAAGTCGACTTACAGTAGGTGCGTGATAGTTGATAGCACCAGTCTACACTTCGTCAGTAACCGTCCGTCCAGGCAGTGTATCTGTAGAAGCAACTCACGCCAGTCCACTGCCCAAGCGTAACAATAGCCACCGTCAAAAGCGCTCTCTTCCTATTCCAAGGCAAACTCCAGCACTCCTTCTGAATCGCCCAGAACCCCGTATCCTGTGCATGATCTCCCTCTCCTGATCAATCTGCGTCTTGAGCTCCAGCAGTCCCCGCTGGATATACGCATGGGTCCACCGGCAGCTTACTCACATCTGACAGCACAGCCCCAGCCTTCTCCCACTGATCTCGCGAAGCTAGCCAGCGTGGCGATTCTGGACAGAAGAGCATGCTGAAGAAAAGTAATGCTGGGCAGATGGATTGGCATCCAAGGGGGACCATCCATGTTGCTCTGCCGGGGAGATGTAGAAGGGAGCCGTAGTTGATGAAATATGCTGTCATGCCGCCGAGGACGAGGAGGAGCTGGAAGAAGCCTACGAGAAAATCGCGGATGGCGCGAGGGGAGTTTTCGGAGACGTATGTTGGCGCGAGCATCGTTCCTGCGCCGAGACCGAGGCCTTGGACGAATCTGCAGCCGTTGATATCTATTCGTAGTGCCATGGTTCATGTCATGGAGCTTACCGTCCAATGTAAAAGACTGAGAGGTGACCGTAAGAGAAGGCTTGCATGATGCCACCGATGAAACCCGTCACTGCAACAAGAAGCAGCGCTGGTTTCCGACCCTTGCGATCAGCGAAAGGACTGGACAGGAGAGCTCCAGCGATTGCACCAGCTTGCATTGTCGTGACGAGGTTTCCTGCTAGATCAGCTGCGTCTTCTTTCGGCCGAGTGTCAAGACCAAACTCGCTGTCAAACCTGTGTCAGCCGATATCTTGTCGTAGCCAAGCCCACCGCGTCGTACTTTCCAGACTCGATGTCTCAACCTCGATCTGGCGAGATCTCAAAATCCAGAAGACTCCTTGGAGATGCTGCTGCCGATCTTTTCGCGACCCACGTAGCATCTCATACGTCGAGACCATAAGCGTCGTAGCCATGAGTTCCTGACTATCCTGATACGTCGAATAACGCATCGCTTTCTGGACGTAGTGTAATGCTTGGTAGTAGTACCGCAGAGCAGTGTTTTGGGACGGACGTTGATTGGAAGGTATGGTTTCGTCGAGGGATTGGTGGTAGCATGATAATGCGAGGATGGCGTTGAGAAGACCTGCGTTGCGGACTGCTAGATGGGGAACTCGCGTAGAAAATTTCCGAGCTGGGTCGAACAAGTCAAGCCGATGAGAGATCAGTATGTATGCATGCATGCAAGTTCATGCAGAGTGTGATAGACGCACCCATGAACATATGCGGTGCAGGAAGTTTTGAAACAAGGTCTGCTCTGGACCGAGGAGGGATATGCTCTCTGAGGCCTGCCATAAGCTTTCTTCAGGACTATCTGCTGCATAATTGTTGGCTACACCCCGGGTCGGTGGTTGAGTATCAATGATCCTTGTTGCTTTCTGCAATGGCGTGATGTCGCTATCTGCTTGACCGTCTGGTGATGTATCGACTATCGAGCAGCTCACCGTCAAGACCCAGCGGTGCATCAGTGTCCGGGAAGGCTTCGTTCGACGCATCGTCTGCAAGGATGCCGAACCATCGAACTGCAGCGATGCTGGCTGATGCTGCTGGGGTCGTAGAGTTGGAGTCAGATTGTCCTCCGGACCAGTCACAGTAGGGCAGCTGCTGTGTCTGGAGATTCGCGTCCAAGTTCAAGCCCTCAGCGACATGGACATTCTGAGCGGCACCCAGACCGGACTGCGACTGAGATGCAGCAATTGATCGCACGGTCTGCGTCAGTTCATCCCGCGAAGTAATGATCTGTCCCAACTGTCTCAATATCTCAAGAGTCGCAGGGTCAAATCTACCTCTTCCATCAGGACATATCTTGCAGGCAAGGATATAAACTTACGTAGAATGGTCCTTCTCAGTATTATCATACGAACACGAGATATTCAACGACGCACAGAATCCACGTGTCGGCTGCACACTGTCGCACTTTGTCTTGCGCGCTCTGCATACACGACATGATGACACGCCTTGAGACTCCTCTTCCTGGGATATCGCGGATCGGACGCGGGTTGACGCGGTCGCTTGCGTGCATTGTCCTCCGACATTGTGAGGATGTAAGGATCGGGGAGATGTGTGATCACCTCCCGACGAGTTGAGGGGGCAATGTCTTGGCGGTGTTGGTCATGAGAAATTGAGAATAGGATATGCACGTGCTGTGCAACCCCTCATGGGGAGTCTCGGGTATGGGGAAGTGAAACGCAGGATCTGGCGAGATCGGCGCGAGAAGGATGCTGGGAGACGAATTGAAACGAGTCGATTCCCACGTCTGCTCGATGTTTTACTTTTGCAAGTCTCAGGCCGTCATTTATCGAGTTGATGTTGGTCAACTTACCAGCCAGTGGCCACCAAAGATGGGCGAACTCTCTGAACCTCCCAATGGCCATGTCAAAAACAGCATCTCGTGGCAAACTGCTCATTCAAAAACTCGTCCAAAGCACTCCTCAACAGATATCCTAATTGCAGGCGGTGGCTTGGGTGGTGTCGCGGCAGCACTCGGAGCTCTACGTCGAGGCCGTCATGTTTTTCTCACCGAGGAATATGACTGGCTAGGCGGCCAATTGACCAGCCAAGCCGTGCCTCCTGACGAACATACCTGGGTTGAGCAATTCGGTGTCACACGGTCTTATCGAGCACTACGTGATGGTATAAGACAGTGCTATCGCGATAATTACCCCTTGACAGAGGAGGCGAGACGAAGGGCGCAGTTGAATCCCGGGGCGGGACATGTCAGCAAGCTTTGTCATGAACCGAGAGTCGCAGTGGCTGTTATCGAAGCCATGCTCATGCCCTTCATCGCCAGTGGACTTCTCGCTGTTAGAAAACGTGTCAAGGCTGTTTCTTGCGACGTGGTCGGACAGGTTGTGAGATCTGTCGAGTTTCGAAAACTGGACGGTGAAGGCACTTTCACTGTTGATGCAAGATACGTCATTGATGCTACTGAGCTTGGAGATTTGCTTCCCATTACCAAAGCACCGTATGTGACGGGGTTCGAGTCTCGAAAGGACACAGGAGAACCTAGTGCGCCGGAGGAAGCGCAGCCCCAGAACTCTCAGGCTGTATCGATTTGTTTCACCGTGGATCACATCGAGGGTGAACAAGACCATACAATTCCCAAACCTGAGAGATGTGATCACTGGAGGAGCTGTCATCCCGACTTCTGGGGTGCACCGCTACTTGGTCTCAAGGCGCCGCATCCTCGAACGCTTGAGATAGTTGAGCGAGAATTCACACCAAACCCCAACGACGACCCAGCTTCGGTGATCTCAGACCAGAGAAGGTCAGGAGGAGACATGAATCTCTGGACATTTCGGCGCATTGCAGCCAAAGATAACTCCATCACTGGAGCATACCGTTCAGATATCTGCCTTGTCAACTGGCCCATGATCGATTACTTCGAAAAGCCCATCATTGACGTCTCAGAGGATGAGCTGCAAGTGCGTCTTGCCGAGACTGCGTCTCTGTCGTACAGTATGCTGTACTACCTCCAAACAGACTGCCCTCGAGCCGATGGAAAGGATACAGGATATCCTGGTCTTCGATTGAGAGGTGATATAACGGGTACAGAACACGGTCTTGCCATGGCTCCTTACATCCGCGAGTCTCGACGCATCAAAGCCGTAACCACCATCGTAGAGCAAGATCTCTCCCTCGATGTCCGCGGTTTCAAAAGGTGCAGTGCACCATCCCGATAGTGTCGGCATCGGAATGTATCGCATCGACCTCCATCCCTCCACCGGCGGTGACAATTACATCGACGTAGCCTGCTGCCCGTTCGAGATTCCACTTGGTGCTCTGATACCAGTTGAGAGACCGAACTTACTCGCGGCGTCAAAGAATATTGGGACCACGCATATCACCAATGGATGTTACCGGTTACATCCAGTTGAGTGGAACATTGGCGAGGCGGCGGGGTTGTTGGCAGCGCATTGTTTGGACAAGGAGTTATCACCGCTTGAAGTGCAGGGCAAGAAGGAGCTGTTTAAAGAGTTTCAGGATGTGATCATCAAAGAGGGAGTTGAGACAGAATGGCCTGATGTATCTGGATACTGATCGAGGTTTGCAGAGACGTTTACAGGAAATAAGAGTCTCGTATTGAGATGTAGATGATGGAATGAAAGACTAGTAAACTCTAACTATAGACTGCTTAGATGGCAGAGCATAAAGGTCAACTCCATAGCAGCAGGCACTCAGATCTTACTCATATGGCTTTTGCAGCTGATTTCCTTCAACCTGCTCCGCAAACTTGGGGATATAAGTAGTATGGCACCAGGGCTTCAAGCTCTCCTCCCTTCAAATAGCAGCCGCAAAGCATCCCAGCCATCTCTCACGCGGGGAAGCATTGTTGACTTCCTCGCGCGTCTTCTCATGAATGATCTTCCCAAAGTCCTTGACATTTGCATGTTCACCCACGTTATCATAGATCGTAGACATTCGGATGAGCTGTCCGAGAAAAGTAATGTTTTTCCTCGGTTCCAAGATCTTGATGACGGATTATAGTCTCGCAAACCGCTTCGGCTTGGTCTTTGGTAGACCCGGTCTCTTCCTTGAAGCAGGTTGAGAGCTTGAAAACCGCCTTGAAACTCAAAAGAAAGGCGGGCTGAGGACATGTTCTCGTCGGTGGTGCCGATGCTATGGAGGAGGCAAGTTAGTGCCAGGGTAGAAGGAGAAAGAGTGTTTGCGTTACCCCTCAAACGACGTCCTCAGGTTGATAGTCTTGGTTAGAAATCCAGCGCCAGACTTTTCCTATTTATTGATCTCAACTTTCCCTCAGGTAGTTTTTCTCTTTCTCACTCTGCTTAATTCAATAACCCTCATTGGTTCTTCCCAATTCTTTCTTACTTTCCCATTATGAGTTCTAGTGAAATTGCTGCAAATGGATGGACTGCGGTCCCAGTCGATGCCGGAAAGATCTTCAGCAATGGACTTTATATCAATGAACCTGAGTACATTGACGTTATCAAAGCATTCAGTTCCCGGATGATGACCCAATCGTCAAGAAGAGACAGCGAGACGCCAAAGATAAGTTGTTGAAACAGACTTATAACCATTCCATGAGAGTCTACTACTGGTGAAAGTCGTTGGCCGCCTGGGTTGAATTGACTTTTGTACACTAATGGGTGTTACCGACAGCAGTTCCCAGAGCATGCGCGACTATCAACCTAAGGCCGTCGGTTTTAGAGTTTTTGGTTTCGATGATGATGAGTTGTGTTTATATCATCATGCCCGCTCACATGCGTCATTCACACTAGACTTATACTCATTCATTCAGATGGAAGGTCTCGGTATAAATGCTAAACAGATTCCTGGTGAAATACATGGCGCCTTGTAAGTTCAGACCCTTCCAGCCACAAGTTCATAAGAAGGCGGTGGAGCCTCAGACGTGGGCAACTCGATCTCATGCCGGACAGATGGAGTTGAGGAACCTGCCTCAACTTCTCTTGGCCGAAGGAGTTCCTGAAAATCCTTTCTACCAACTGCCTCGATGAACTTGACAGCTTCTTGATTCTCTTTGGCGGTAGGATTAGCACCGTAGTCCATCAGCTTTGCCGTCAAGTTATAGTCAAGTCTCATCAGAGCCAATTTCAAAGGCGTTCTGTTCAGTTCGTCGACCTCATTGACATCAACACCTTTTGCTAGAAGCGCCTCAACAGTGGTCTGACGGTTGAAGTCGATGGAGTATGTGAGAAGAGTTTGGCCCGAGCCCCGAGAGTATGCCAACGTTTGTGTTGACGGCTCGGCTTAGAAGGGCTTGCACCACTGGGGTACTGAGCATTTCGACAGCGTGACAAATAGCCGGCAGACCAAAGATGATATCACCCGTTTCGGGACTCGCACCATTCTCCATCAGCATCTTCATAACCTCGACTTTCTCATCCTTATTCAGGAATGGGTTCCTGATGACCTTGATAAGAATCGGTTGCTGATGCGCATCTGTGCCATCAACATCGGCACCACCCTCGATGAGTTTCTTCACGATCTGGAATCTCTTCATTCCAATTGAAGCCTCCAGGATGCTCGTTCCAAGGATATACAACAGCTTCGCACTGGCACCCTTTCCGAGGAGCAGTCCAACCATGTCAGTGTTGCCGCTCTGAACTGCTGTATAGAGAATAGTTTGTTTAATAGCACTTTCGGCATTGGGATCGGCGCCGTGATCGAGGAGGAGATTGGCTAGTTCGAGGTTGCCCTTTTTGAAAGCGTATACAATGATATCCTCGCCTATTGCATCCTCGGCACTCGGGATGGCGCCGTGGGCAAGAAGAAGGCGGGTAATCTCGATGTTGTCAGAGCTCTGAAGAAAAAGGAGCCTTTGAGGCGGCGACAGTTGTTTGCCGGACTTTGAACGAGTGGTGAAGACGTTGATGGTGATGACATGGGCGGCGATCTTGTTGATACGGGCTCTGGATACGAAAGTGGCGTCATTTCTTTCTCCGCGACAGGGACTTTTTCACTGCTGAACATTGTGTCCTCGAGGGCAGTATCTTTACCTGCCTTCACAAGTCTTTTTGCTCATGGCCGACTTTACTGCTTCTTGAGCTTGATGGATGAAAAAGCCCGAGCCTGATGGCCCAAAACACTCATCCTTCCTGGCGGTGTATTAGACACTGAGTCAATGTGTGATCTTTCGTCCGGGCTTGTCGCGAGTTGAAGACGATGATTGACAGGGGCTTGGACATGGATGCGTGTCGTGGCGTGGCATCGAGACTAACAGCCCTACCCCATGGTTCTTCGATGTTTACCTCCCTCGGACCCGTCATTTCTTGTTGATCTGTTTTGCTAAATGCGGTATTCCTTGTCAATCGGTCTTCACTAAGGATACAAAGATTACTACACTTCAGCATCTGTTGATGCCACTCGCAACGGCCAAGTTTGCCGGAACGCCCTACCGAATGCTTTATGCACCTCAATGGCTCGGCACCACCCAGTGTGGCATAGCCACTACACAGTTGATCCTTCACCCAGGACGTTTTGGGGGATCCTTTCGAGGCGGCGGGAAATGCTTATGGGCTGGCAACCTTCGCGAATGCGTCGCTACCAAGGTTCTTTCATGGACGCGTCATTCGAGTAGGACGTCTAGGGAAGGAAAGAAACCTCAAGGTCTCCATCCCAAATGGCGAAAAGACTTCGGTAAATCTGCATAAATTTAGGATACCTTTACCAAGTTTAGAACATATCTACCGAGTTTATTTTGATACCCTATACTAGGGTCTTGTGTTTTCTTACTCCCTGAGGGATGTGAAAGGTTTGCAATCTATCTTCCACGCTGAGAGATGTGTGAAAGCCCGTTTAGGGTTGAGTCTGTCATCTGACACCGGTGTCAACACCGAGCGCTGTTGATGAAGATCGTTGATTGGGTGGTATCCGAGGCACTGCCTGAACAAAGGCCTTGTATGGGACACGGGATGAAACAATATCAATATTGCAACAAACAGCCATGTGATTTATCGCAAAGCGAAATGTGGGTTCATTATACTATCGAAAAGAACGCCTGTATAGGCAGGTTGGCCCACAATCTGCTATGTTACATTGCCAATGTCTTCTTGATACTTCATCCAATGACCCAAAGAAACAGCAACAAAACCAAAGCTCCAAGACTCTCTAACTTGACCACAGTGTTGAGACTCATCGTCTACTTCTTGACGTTTCCGGAGCGGGGAGTGTTCTTGGGGTGCTTCAGAAGGACACCCTCCTCGAGACGAGGGTTCTTGAAGCCCTCCACGACAACGATGTCCTCACAGAGCTTAGCCTTCCCCTTGGTATGCTTCATAACGGCCTTGACCTCAGTGTCCTTCATGACGACGATGAAGCCTTGGTTGCCGACCTCCTTGGTACCCTTCCAGACAGCACGAGGGCGCTTGGGGGCAGCATGGTCGATGATCTCGACATGGTCTTCAGCGACGTGGTCGAGTTCGATTTCAAAATCCTCGAGGGCGCGAACCGACTCTTCAACTTCCTTGCCAACGGCCTCACAGGCCTGACCTTTGGAGTCAACGGTCTTCTTGGTGAAAAAGAAGCTAACCATTTTGGATGTTCGGCTCTGGGTCTGAGGTTAAGTTGTCAGCATTGAACTCATGCCAGGAGTGATAGAGTCTTGATTACCTTTCAAGGTTCAGTGTTGTGGTTGTGAGTAAGCCTTTGTTATCGAGGTTTGGTTGTTGCTTTGGGGAAGAAACAAAATCCAGATGTAGGTTTTAATGTTGCAGAAGTGAGCAAGTGTTTGTTGTTGAGGTTTGGTTTTTGAGTTGGAGAAGAAGAAGGAGAATTCAGAAATGAGTTTCTGATGGAAAGGCATACCTCGGTGGAGAAGGGAAGGTGAATGAAGACTTTGATGCCACTGGTAGAGACGAGCGTGTATGCCATTGGTTATGGAAGAGAAGCCGTTTGTACAGACCCATTGTTTGTTTTCAAACGGATGAAACTAGCCCCTATGATACTCTCTTTTTGAAGAACATAGAGTTCAGTCGAGGCTGCCAGCTGTTGACAGTGCAAGATGCTTGTATGTGCAAAAATACGCAAATGCTTCAAAAGCAAGTCATCTAGTGGGGGGGACGAAATACACAGGGGAGCGGATTTAGCCTGACAATTTCTTTCATGGAACACCCGGTACTGTTCAATCGATCGAATACGAACATTTGAGATGGTTTGGCTTACTGCCAGCGTCGTGCGTGTCCAGTGTCTTGGTTGGAGACATTGTTCTTGGACATGCCTTTGAAATTGATCTACGATTAGCCCAATAAAGTGCTAGCAAGATAACTAAGTCCGTAAGGGGTTGTTTCTAGCTTTAGCACTAAGCTATTGTCTCTCCTGTTCTCCTTTCCTTATACCGCAACGTCTCGGGTTGTCCAATCCATTAAAACTCTTATGAGCTGCCTTGGTAAATTGAAGACCCAGAAACAGGGAGCAGCAAGGCAAGTAAAGAGTAATGACCTACTGCACAAGACTGATATGTAGGGAGTATCAACCTTTGTGGATAAGTGTCGTTCCAGTATCAATGATGACTGGTTTTGCGCCAGCAGATATTGATAAACGCCAAAGGTTCCTTTCAGGGGCATTCCGTTTTTGCCCCTGCCTCTCTTTGTCCCCCTACTTCACAGCCGAAGAGACAAGACAGTCTATTTTTCAAGTATACGCCTAGCTGCTACTAGCGTACACAGTTTCGAATGTGAGGTCGATTTGCAGACTTGGAGGAGTCGGTCCGTTGCATAAGTACAGTGTTGGTATTCAGACCACAAGAGCTGCGTTTATCCCTTCCTAATAGTGCGGCCGGCCTGGAGGGAGATTTGGATAGTTGTAAGAAGGTTGATACGGGTTTGGTGGGACTTGAGGGATATGGGGATAGTTATTGTTGAGCACCCCCGGGGGGAAGCGGAGGCCTGCCAACAGGAGGGCCAACAGGAGGTGGTGGAGGAGCACCAACAAGAGGTAGACGCGGAGCCGGTAGAGGAGCCAGAGCCCGAGGTGGATCGAGGGGGCGGGACTTGAGGGACGTTGGGATAGTTATAGTTGTTGCAAGGAGCACAGATAGCTGGTGGAGGCGCAGGCGCAGGCGCAGGC
>VYWZ01000571.1:0-21223 GCA_008711595.1 Fusarium xyrophilum | reverse complement strand
GGAGAGGAGAGAGGAGAGGAGAGGAGTCCACTCACAACATGGAAGACCATCTTGAATCATGTGAGCCGAAAACTAATCGTTAAACGGAGGGAGGGATGTAAGATCTGCGCTGAGCCGGAATTCCAGGAAGGAACATCCCCCAGCTCAACTGGCAAATAATTAGTCGTTTCTTCCCCTAGTCAGCGCATGACAGGGACGGCAAATTAGTGTCAATCTCTTGGATTATGGCTTGCAAATTAAAATTGATGTCGGCGGGCTTCCCCAGACCAGAAAGTAAACGAACATCGATCGACATCACATCACATCAGTCCATGCCTCCCTCCTCAGGCTCCTCTCCTTCGCTCGCTACAGTCCGACCCGACTGCAACTCACTTTAATTTTGTGCTTGTGCTTGTCCCTTCTTGGTTGTCGTCCCACTCCATGTGCTGTACTGTGTCACAACATGGACGTGGACTTGTTTGAGGGGGTTTGCGTGGCATACCCAAAACTCCCCTCATCTTTTTTCCTATTGTGCTATTTTGATACTAACCAGACCCCGAATGTGCATCATGCGTACCTATCTATGCCCGACAGCAATAGCATTCCCGAGAAGGTGATGGATACTTTGCTTCTCTCCCAGTCTCTCGCACTTCCTGATCAAAAAAAATGGATCCTTAATGGCCCCAATTCTATAATCCTAGCGCTATCATGGGTCCTCTCGCTCCTCACCCCATGTCCATGCATGGATGTCCGTCCATGCTCTAGCCATTGACAAGCAAAATGCAAAGGTCCTGATGGGTCCCCTATCTCCCGATGAGCCGGGGGCTAGCTTGGCGCTGCTCTGCCTGCATCTCAGGTCAGTCTTGTTGACTTGTCTAGCTTGTACCTGTGTCTGTGTCTCTCTGAGACTGTACTTTCCTTGTCTAGGCTTGCTTGGGCTTGACGGTGTGGATGCCCCTTTGCTAACCGTCCATGTCCAGTTGAGGACTCGACTCATAAAAGGACCTGGCTGCCCCGACGCGTGCTCTTGTTTCCCTTCTTCTTCACCCTCGTTATCATCCGCCTGTCGTTCGTTAAGACAAGAATTCCACTTCAGACTTTCGCTTTGAGATCTATCTCGACTACTTTACGCTACTAATTCTAATATCAACGAACTCGAAATCTATCAACATGCGTTTCACATCCATCTCCGTTGCCGGCGTTTTCGCCACCATGGCCGCTGCCCAGAGCAAGACTGCTTCTGTCTCTCCCGCTCAACAGTCTCAGCTTGACTGCCTTCACGCCTGTGATGCTGGTGATGTCAAGTGCCAGTCTTACTGCATCACTGTGAGTCTGATGTTTCACCCTGTGGACAAACACGGGTCTAACCATAATTCTCCAGGTCCCCTCTCCCGATGAGAAGAACATCAACGCCACCACCGAGTGTGTTGCCGCCTGCCCCAAGGGCAAGGGTTCTGCCTCCGACACCGAGAAGTACTCTGTCTGTCTCCAGAACTGTATCGCCGACAACTACTGGAAGACAGTCTCCGGTACTCCCCGTGAGACCGGCGACGCTGGCTCCAAGGACCAGGCTTCATCCGCCGCCGAGTCTGCTGCTTCCAAGGCCACCGGCACTGCCTCCGACAAGGACAGCACCGCCACCGCTTCTGCCGCCGAGTCTGATGCCACCGCTACCGGCGCCTCTGAGACCTCCTCTAGATCAGCCTCCGGTACTGCGTCCGGCTCCGCTTCTTCGTCTACCGCGACTGGCAATGCCGCCACCGCTCTCGTTGGCGGTGTCTCTCTTCTCGGTCTCGTCGCCGCTGTCTTCGCTCTGTAAATTGGATCGCCTATTTTTGGACATCTGGTTGATAGAATGGAAGGACTTTAACAGGTTTGCTCTAGAGCGTTAATGATTGGAGTTTGAGTTCAGATGTGATACATGTTGGGCATCATGACGAAGGCTTTTTTAGGCCAGATCGACTTTCCATGGACAAATTATTGGGACACCTTGCGCGTTCACATACGGCTCGACACGAGCATCAATACAATACCTCGTTTTTTTGCGCTCTGCTCAACTCATCTTGATGTGCATCTTTGCAGTTGACTCGAAGTCAGAACAAAACATAACACAGCCACTGAGGTTGTGTTGGTTGTGGGCTGTTCTGTGATTGGCTATTGTTTCCCAATCGAGTGCTTGAGGGGTTTAGCTTGTAAACAAGCGAAATGATTGTCT
The DNA here is from genome assembly GCA_008711595.1 of Fusarium xyrophilum. Taxonomy (NCBI): domain Eukaryota; kingdom Fungi; phylum Ascomycota; class Sordariomycetes; order Hypocreales; family Nectriaceae; genus Fusarium; species Fusarium xyrophilum. Next base: position 19,029 of record VYWZ01000571.1, on the reverse strand, counting down.
CACTACTTGCAGAGTACATACGGAGTACATATGGAGGAAATGCTCGAATTCAATTCAATCGTTTCATTATGATCTTTCCTTCGAAGCTGAGATAATTGTTGATATCTCGAAGGCACCTCCTCAATTGCTGTTTGCATGTCGAGCAGTTTTCCCGCGTCGCTGATGTTTTTCCAAAACGTCATAACAGAACAATTGGCTTTAATTACGGTTTGAATGCAGTAATACCTCTTAACGCCACATTGCTCTTGTTGCTGTCCTGTCAGGCCCTTTTCGAGACACCAAGTTTCTAACTTGGGTGCTGGGAACCGCCCTCGAAACCTTTTCAGGCCTCTGCTCCGTGTCAGCCATCAGTCCATAGGCCCTCAGGAAGCAAGATAACTCAAGACTTGAAAAGAGTGTGCTAAAGTAATAAACTTAGTAAATAGTCCCCTAAACTTGTGCTAAATTATCTAAATATCTTAAACATCGTGCATCAAGGTCCTGGGTTTTCTTTCCTCCCCTAGATAGGGAAGCTGTTAAGCAATCCTAGACGGCATCCTTACTACTGTGTCACTCAAGGTATGAGAGTAAGGCAATGCGGAGAAGGATAATATCTATCGATAAATCCAAAGTTCATAGTCTACATTTGTTTGCGTTGACCAATCTCAAGGCTAACAAGCCACTGTAGACATCTTCTTGTTTCGTTCAGAAGCATAAGGTACCTATGTACGGACACCAAGGACTCCGAATTTTGCTATTGGTCGAGCAGCTGTTTTTACACTTACGCTGAAGCCCAACGGAAGAACAATCCAACAACGGCTCTGTGCGTCTTCGTGAATACTATACAGTATTATGCCTCTTGGACTAGATTAGCCAATATTTCGTTTTGGTTTTAAAATTGAGGCTTATTACGCTTGTGAAATTAAACATTCATCCGCCAACTCTTCCATGGACAGCTGTCTTCTTCTCGAGCCTTCTGTGGGACATGCATGACCTATTCTGTAACTTAAGTACCTACAAGGCCGAGGCCGTCCGTGAGGCTTCCGCCAACGTCCCCGCCCCCAGTTCCATGGGAGTACCTGACAGTCGGCATACGCACCTTCCTTCTTCCAACCTTAGTGGCTGCGGGCCACGGCCCCCGCTCTGCACCTGTTCGTGATCCCTGAAATTTAGGCGGCTATGAGCTTCTTCGTTCTACGTGTCCTCAACACTAAGACAGAGCTCTCCACTCATTGTTAAGACGCCACCTTTCGCTTCTTCACTCTCCCCATTCTGCATTCCATCTCACTCTTGGACCTCTTATCTTCTCGAGCGCTGGGAACACCCTCATCGAGCATACACTTTTCCCTCAGTCACAAGTCCTTGTCTTTTTTTTAAATTTTTATTGTGTCCTGCTCCTCCTCTTGCCCAGCTTCTGGTGACATCCTTAATTCCCTGCTCAAGCTACTCCGTCACTTCCTTCATCATGAAGCTCAACGCTGTTGCAGCGGCCATGTCGGCTGTCATACTTACAGGCAACGTCCACGCCGAGGCCGTCAAGGAGGCTTCCCCTTCTGTTCCCGATAAGCTCCCTACTTTCACTGTGAGTGTTTTTCTTCTTCATTTCAATGAGTAATTGATCTCGTGTGTTTGAGAGCTATGTAGCTCCTCCTCATGAGCTCTTGTTCTAGTCAATTGATGGCTAACTCACCCTTGCAGCCGACTGTTGTGAAGGCCGATTTCCTGGAGCAGTTCAACGACGACTGGGACCAGCGATGGAAGCCTTCTCACGCGAAGAAGGACACGTCTGGCTCCGAGGAGGAATGGGCTTATGTTGGCGAGTGGGCCGTTGAAGAGCCCGTACAGTACAAGGGCATCGACGGCGATAAGGGTCTCGTTGTCAAGAACCCTGCGGCGCACCATGCTATTTCCGCCAAGTTCCCTAAGAAGATTGACAACAAGGACAACACCCTCGTCGTCCAGTATGAGGTGAAGCTGCAAAGTAAGCATGACTCTGGAATCCCACTCAGTGATCGCGCATGCTGACATTTTTACTTCCAGATGGCCTCGAGTGTGGTGGTGCTTACATGAAGCTCCTTCGTGATAACAAGGCTCTCCATCAGGAAGAGTTCGCAAACACAACCCCCTACGTGATCATGTTTGGTCCCGACAAGTGTGGCCACACCAACAAAGTCCACTTCATTTTCAATCACAAGAACCCCAAGACTGGCGAGTATGAGGAGAAGCATCTTAATTCTCCCCCCACCGCCAGAATTACAAAGACCACCGAGCTTTACACCTTGATCGTTCATCCAAACAATACATACGTCATCAAGCAGAACAATGAGGAGGTCAAGACCGGTAGCCTCTTGGAGGATTTCACCCCCGCTGTTAACCCCCCCGCCGAGATTGATGATGCGAACGATAAGAAGCCTGAGGACTGGGTTGACCAAGCACGTATTCCTGATCCTGAGGCCAAGAAGCCAGAGGATTGGGATGAGGAAGCTCCCTACGAGATCGTCGACGAGGAAGCCGAGAAACCCGAGGACTGGCTCGAGAACGAGCCCGTCACCATCCCCGACCCTGAGGCCGAGAAGCCAGATGATTGGGATGACGAGGAGGACGGCGACTGGATTGCCCCTACAGTCCCCAACCCCAAGTGTGCCGACGCCTCTGGTTGCGGCCCATGGACGAAACCAATGAAGCGCAACCCCGACTACAAGGGCAAGTGGACCGCGCCTTACATCGAGAACCCGGCATACAAGGGAACTTGGGCTCCCCGCAAGATCAAGAACCCCGACTACTTCGAGGACAAGACCCCTGCCAACTTCGAGCCCATGGGAGCCATTGGTTTCGAGATCTGGACTATGCAAAGCGATATTCTCTTTGACAACATCTACATTGGTCACTCAATTGAGGACGCCAACAAGCTCGCTGAGGAGACGTTTGGTGTCAAGCACCCCATCGAGAAGGCCCTCTTCGATGCCGACAAGCCAAAGCAGGAGGATAAGCCTAAGTCCCCCAGTGATCTCAAGTTCCTCGACGACCCTGTCCACTATATCACCGAGAAGGTCGAGCTCTTCAAGGCCATTGCCGCACAGGATCCCATCGAGGCCATCAAGTTCGTCCCCGAGGTTGCTGGAGGTTTTGCTGCCATCATTATTACTGCCGCCGGCCTCGTCGCTGTTCTGTTCAACCTTGGCAAGTCACCCGCTGCTCAGCAGACTGCCGAGAAGGCATCCGACAAGGCCAAGCAGGTCAAGGATAAGGCTGCTGAGGCTACCGCTACCGGTGCTGAGCAATTAAAGGGCGCCGTTAACAAGCGCACCACTCGCAGCCAGTCATAAGGAAAACGAGGAGGTGATCTCAGATGGTTAGTTGTATCGGATGGAGTGATATTCAAAAGCGGACGGAGAACTTGTGGAGCTAAGAGAAGCAAGTTTGGAAGGAAATGTACACAATTCTCACGATTGATTGATTGATTTGGCGCACCAGAGCAGCGATGGGGATATCAGACAATTGATAGCTTTTCATGCTGACCTCACTCTTGATCTGTTCATGACTCGTCGTGGTGTTCCGTACGTCTAGACCACTCAAGAGGTACTGTGAAGCAAGGCGTTGGCATTATTATCTAGGTTTGTTCTGTTTCGCATTTGCAGTAAGGGCAAGGTCAACTCGACAAAGTCTTAAACTAGGGTTTTTTACTCCTGCACCGAAATCGGCGTACATTCACAGATAAGGGTGTCTAGTATCAGTTAAGATCGACATTGAGAAGACGAACGCCCTCCATAAACATCCATTTAAGTTGGAGAATCATGGAAGGTGATCCCGACGTCCATAGATAGAGGGCAGGTCACTTGAGAAGTTGAGATAGATATGTTTCCCAATTAGGCAGGCGAAAGGAGACGAACAACCGAAGTGAGAGATCTAGTTTCCGGCCGGCAATCTCAGCCAGTAGGAGACTTGAATTGGGAGACAAACCTCAGACCGTGGTATGCATCGGCATTGACGGTAACCAGCGGACAAGCCGGAGCTCGCTCGGCAATTACCCCACACTTAGACTTTCCAGAAATGCCAGCCCAGCTCTTGGGGGAAGTTGCTAGCTTATCATGAGTTGCTCTTGCCGCCCCGCACTGACTCGCCTTTGGTGCTTGTAAGTGGTGACCTTCTCAGAGGAACGGCCCTCCAATTGCCTCCACACCGTTGCAAGTATAAAAGTCTAGAAAACCCATGGCCTCTTGAATTCTGTCCTGTTTGTTGCTTCATTGGAAGTCATCGGCGTCAATTGCTCTTGCTCTTGCTCTTGCTCTTGCCTCCCTCTCCCAGTTATTGTCCCTCTCACTTACACACAACGTACTTGAGCCTCAGAGACTATACTATCATCTTCATCGCCATCATGCGTCGTGCAGTCTCTCGCGGTTTGGGTGCTTCCAGCCGATCTACTCCCGCCCTCTCTCGACCCTCTCTCCTCGCCTCGTCTAACATCACAAGCGGCGCGTCCCACGTCGCTGCCAGGCGCATTCATGCGACAAGCAAGCAGCTACAGCCCGTGACGGCTGCCTTGGCCTCAACCGCCAGCAGTTATCCTACCACCCACGCAAAGGTCGAGGCGGTCGATACCCCTTACTTCATCGACAACAAGTTTGTTTCGTCCTCGACCGATAAGTACATCGACTTACATGATCCCGCTACCAACGAGCTCGTTACTCGCGTCCCTCAGATGACCGAAGCTGAGATGAAGGCTGCTGTTGCAAGCGCCGAGAAGGCCTTCAAGTCATGGAAGAACACTACTGTCATCTTTCGACAGCAGATCATGTTCCGATTTGTCCAGCTTATTCGTGAGAACTGGGACCGCCTCGCTGCTAGTATTACTCTCGAGCAAGGCAAGACCTTTGCTGATGCCAAGGGTGATGTCCTTCGTGGCCTTCAAGTCGCTGAAGCTGCTATCGCCGCCCCAGAGCTTCTCAAGGGCGAGGTCCTCGAAGTCTCCAAGGACATGGAGACCCGAACCTACCGTGAGCCCCTAGGTGTCACTGCTGCTATCTGCCCCTTCAGTGAGTAATCGGCAAGTTGCTAGAATCATATTTTAACTAATTCATGTGTAGACTTCCCTGCCATGATTCCCCTTTGGTGCATCCCTATTGCCACCATCACTGGAAACACCCTCATCCTTAAGCCTTCTGAGCGTGACCCCGGTGCTGCCATGATTATTGCCGAGCTTGTCCAGAAGGCTGGCTTCCCCGAGGGTGTTGTCAACATTATTCACGGCGCCCACCGCACCGTCAACTTCATCCTCGATGAGCCCGCTATCAAAGCGATCAGCTTCGTTGGTGGTAACAAGGCCGGCGAGTACATCTTCAGCCGTGGTTCCGCTAATGGCAAGCGTGTTCAGGCCAACCTGGGCGCCAAGAACCACGCCGTCGTCTCTCCCGATGCCAACAAGAACCAGTTCATCAACTCCATTACTGGTGCCGCTTTCGGTGCTGCCGGTCAGCGCTGCATGGCTTTGAGCACTCTTGTTATGGTTGGGGAGACCAAGGAGTGGCTCAACGAGGTCGCCGAGCAAGCCAAGCATCTCAACGTCAATGGCGGCTTTGAGGATGGCGCCGATCTCGGTCCCGTGATCTCCCCGCAGAGCAAGGAGCGTATCGAGAAGCTCATTGAGTCTGCCGAGAAGGAGGGCGCTACTATTCTTCTCGATGGCCGTGGCTACAAGCCCAGCAAGTACCCTAATGGTAACTGGGTTGGCCCTACCATCATCACCAATGTCACACCTGACATGACCTGTTACAAGGAGGAGGTCTTTGGCCCGGTCCTTGTCTGCCTCAACGCAGAGTCCATTGATGAAGCTATCGACCTTGTCAATAAGAACGAGTATGGTAATGGCACTGCTATCTTCACCAGGTCTGGTGCTACTGCCGAGACCTTCCGCAAGAACATTGAGGCTGGTCAGGTGGGTATCAATGTCCCTATCCCTGTCCCTCTGCCTATGTTCTCTTTCACTGGTAACAAGAAGTCTATTGCTGGTGGTGGTGCCAGCACATTCTACGGAAAGCCTGGCATCAACTTCTACACTCAGCTTAAGACAGTAACAGCTCTATGGCAGAGTGCTGATGCCGTTGCCAAAAAGGCTGATGTTTCCATGCCTACCCAACAATAATCAGGCAGCAACTAGATGGCGGATTTGATTCAAAAGGAAAAGCGAACAAGCAAGAACCGAAGATGGAACACGGGATATTGATGTAGAATGCATATCTGCTAGCATAATAAGGGTAGTAGTCAGGCTGTTAGGGCTCAGCCGAGTGTCATGAATTTCAAAAACATCGGAACCTTCATTATATTTCGCTGTATGTGTCTAACTCATCTTGTATCTTCTTTTCTTCATTTTCACTACGCCACACATGAGATCTATGTTATTGGCAGTCGCAAAATGTTTGAGTTCTAGATGTAGAACAGTTATCCAACCCTGCCCCTACGAAGAGGTGCAGGATTGGAGGAACAACTAATAGATGACTAGAGAGATGTGTGGTGAAGAAAAACGGCTGATAAGAGAGGACATCAGAGAACCAATGTGATTTACCGTAGGGACATTAGAAAGCAGATCTACACAGAGATATTTGAGCACAGACTCTGGCTGACATTATCTTTATGTACTTAGTGCTGATAAGAAGAGAACAGGTGGAGTCGTACGTACGGTGATAAAACATGATGCTTATAATAATGATCATAATAAACAAATGCAAATTGATAAATAAAATAGATGGCGTGATATAAGTAGTGACCAACCACCAAATGTGTGTGACATGAGCAAGATTACGTCCATCTGGCGATCGATCTTACTGTGGCGGTGGCCCTCTTCTATTGCCGACAATAACGTCCTTCTCTAAATATGCCTTCCTGGTCCCTCCTCCCCAAGCAGGGCACTGTAGGAGTTTGCATCAGGGATGATGAATATTGTCAACAACTCTGTACTCCTGGATATAAAAAATTCGGAAGTGCCAATGTGCAAAGGGATCTCTTGTCCCCCAGATGGCTTTCGAAGAATTTTAGATAGAGTATGGGTAAGTTTAAGGGTTGCGTGGGCTTTCGCTGGTCCTTTATATTAACTCATGACCCCTTCTGAGCTTACTGCGTTGGAATTTTCATGAATCCGTCATAATATTCATCGAGCCATCGAGCTGCCTGGACACCAGACTCATCAAGGCTTGAGTCCCAGCGACCTATAGAGCCGACATAACCGTCGGGACGAACGTTAACGATGGCTACCTCGCCAGGTCCCAGGCTGCCGAGCCATTTGTTAGTGCACAGGGAGCCACGGGTGTCCTGATCGGGAATGTCGTCGAGGTAGAAGGTCCAACGGCTGTCTTGCAGAAGAGGTGGGAGATCTGAGATTTCAATTTCCGTCTTGGGCATGGTGGCTGATTGACTTGTTAGCAAGCGATCTCCAAGTACAAGATGCGTAGGAACTTACTGATAAGACCAAAAGTGAAGAGGTGGCTGACAACGGTGTATCGCTCAGGTCGGGAGTAAACATCCTCAGGAGCTGGTGCTCGAGGTTGGGAAGCATAAGAAGCGCTAGCTGCAGCAGATAGACGGCTAATAAAGGAGTCTGTACCTGCAATAGCATGGCAGAATGTCTGCAGAAACGGTGCTGATTGTTGAACATCCCACATAAGAAGGTAGATTCGGAACTGGCCGAGCATAGGTATGTCGAGTTGGATATCCACAGGGTTGGAGTCGATATATCGAGTCACCTTGGCGGGAGGCAGAAGGCATCCTGGCTTGGCGTCTCCCATTACAAAATGGTTGTTTCCGATTCCTGGCCTGTTGATGGCATTCTCACCATATTCAGCACCAATTCCGGAAATGAAACGGACGTTGGTCCTGAAGTTCTCAGCGAGTGCAATGGCGTCGCCACCAGCAATTTGGTTCGCGTGCTCATAGTCAAAGTTGACCAAGTCCAAGGCAATCTTGCGTCGTTCTTCCTCGTAACTCTCAAGAAGATTTGGCTTGGCCAAGCCTCGAACCGCAAGGTTCAACTTCCACGACAAATTCCATGAGTCGTGCATTGAGGTGTTCATGCCCTGCGCAGACTTGGGAGAGTGAGTGTGGCTGGCATCACCAGCCAGGAATGCCCTCAAGTGGCTATCAGTGAAGCGACTAGCAACCCTCTGACCAACCTGATAACGGCCGAACCACTCAACGTACTTCCAGTCCAAGTGGAACGGTGCCATAATCTTCTTTGCGCGCTTCATCATGAACTCCTGACCCAGATCGCGGCGATCAAATTTGGCACCAGCCTTCAGCTCAATATAGAAACGAGTCATATTCCTCTCTCGAGGAATGATGAGAATTGAACCGTGCTCCTGTGAGTAGACGAGCGTCTTGGACCAGATATCGGGAAAGTCGGTAATCAGTTCGCCGTCGAGAACGCCCCAAATGGCAGCCTGAGACATGCCGACAGCCTTGACATCGGGGATACTCTTGCGAACCTTGGAGTGTGCGCCGTCACCTAAATAGTAATGTCAGTTTCTGGGTGCATATCAAGTGTGAGGATTTGCCACTCACATCCAATCAGGTATTGAGTCAGAACCGAACGCTTGTCTTGATTGACATTGGCACGACAGTTGACTTGGAGGGGGCCGGTCTTGTTGTCGGGGACGCTGTACGACTCAAAAGCCATGTTTCGACGAACCTCCTTGCCACGCTTTTTCATATCCTCAAGAAACAGCCCTTCGACCATACCTTGATGGACTAGAAGAATATAGGGGTCGAGAACATCGATGATAGGGGGATAATGGACTTCGCGACCAAGTCGACGAAGAGGTTCGTCCGCAGTGCTACGCCAGAAGGCGATATCGAAGACACGAACACCTTGTTTTAGCAAAGTATCTGATAGTCGCATTTGTCGGAATGTTTCGATCGTCTTTGGCTGAAGGCCATCGGCTCTATTGTCGAGGTCAATTGAGTTGTTTCAGTGGTACAATTGAATCGTGGTGATATGCTTACCTTCCCACGGGCGTCTGATCGGCTCGATCATCGATTACCTCGACGTTGATACCGAATCTGGTCAGGTTTGCGGCCAACATCAGACCGGCAGGTCCTGCGCCAACGACACATACTTGACATTCTAGCGGAGGCTCAGGAAGACTGCGAAGTAGAGCCAGAGGATCTTGGAAAGGAGGAGGGGAGCCTTCCTGGCGCTCGCGATGTGCTGGAAAGGGGATTTCCATTTGGTCCATGTCGTCAGATTGGACAATGCTAGTCACCATGTTACAGTGGAAGTATTTGGGAGATCACAAGATCATGGACGACCTCTGTCGATTCAGATTGGTGACAGAGTGTCGTCCGGCAGTAGTTGCGAGAGGTAAAGGCGGCTAAGGCTTCCGAGTCCGGGCAGAAGATGCCGCAGATGATCAAGCTGGCGGCAAAACGACGAGTTTTGTGGAGAGCAAAGGATATTCGGTAAGGTGAGAGTCTCCGAGGAAGTCTGTCCACTCAGTTGTCGAGTGCTGTGCGTATCACACCGGAACTGTTATATGAGCTCCCCGATATCGCCTGATGCGAAAAGGCCGTCAAGATCGAAGTCGCAAAATCGAATATGTCGTAAGATGTTTTTGGAGATTTCGTCCGGGGAGATCGCGTAGTAGTATCAATTGGATATGTATGATAGAATAGATCGGTCGGTAAGTGTATGTATGGGGTTTCGAGGTCGCGGGGCAGGATGGCCGAGTAATTATTGGACAGGCTGAATCTGACTGACAAGCTGCAACTGAGACGACAAGGATTTGTGCAGATATGCAGGCTACGATGAGAATGGCGAACAAGGCGGACGAGACGGCCACAGCGATGGCACAAACGAAGATACAGACGATGGACGACGGAGCACGAAGAGGGACACCGAGGTGAAGAGAGAATAAGAGAGGGGCTAAGTGTGAAGCTATTCCGAGCCTCAAGGTCAGATATAGGAAATACAGCTCCCACGAACGGGCAGATAGCGGGTTTCGGGGGTCGATGGCAAGTGACGACCGGGGTGCTACGATGCCCTGGCCTACATGGATCAAAAAGAGAGACAGATAATGGATGGGAGGGACCAGCCCTGGGTCGAGGGCAACAAGGGCAAGTGAGATGGGGTCACAATTGCCTGGAGCAGAAAAAATGGCATGACACGATTATCGCAGCAGGTGGAGGCAGGCGACGCCAGACCTGACGAGGAGACAAGAAATGGGCTGATTTCGCGAGAGATTTTGCTGGTTCGCTGCCACACGGTCCACTCAGACGACACGGTTGACACGTTCTACTGGGTCTAACTTCCCAGGGCCCTTCCTCAAATGCTTCCGCCAAACTCCTTCACTCTTTTTCGATGGGTCTTTCCTGTTGGAATGCCTGTCTCTGGACCTGTCCCCGCTTGACGATATATAGCATGTGATTGGACGATAATTGATGAATTGAATGCTTTTGCTAATCCCAGAGCCAAAGCACCAGAAGTTTTGAAGAAGAAGAAATAGGTGAGACAGCCCGGTTGGCATCATCACTTTTAATCAGATCCAAGCACAAGCATATCTATTAAAGTGTAGGTATCTCTGAAGCAAACAGTGACAAATCGATGGCAGAAAATAAACACCGCTGGAAGGAAGGTCTGGAAGGCTGGACCACGGACCAGGTCATGCACCAAGACCTAGACCAAAACCAATCCTCTCAACACCACCATCTTCTCGTCTTTCACACAATGACACTTTGGACCAAGACAAAAAAGACGTTGAACCCGTGCCACACGCTCGCACTGTTTCGCGGCTTCTAGTCTCCGATGAGAACGTGGTGTGTCTGGTATCAGGTTGTGTGTTTACTGCTCTGACAGCAGCAAGGATCATGCACTTGTTATGTACGTAGATGAACTTCTCGTACAATATTCAGCCCGCATCTGCTAACCGGTTATACCGTTTTCAGCTTTGGTCCAGCGATTTGGCTGCGGTCAGGACATGAACGATGGAGAATCAGAGTCTGACATCGCATGTTATCAAGTTCCTTTTGCCTCTTCTCCCATACGCCTGCAGGAACTCAGGGTCTTTGAGCCAGGATGAGGCCGTTCCCGGGCGGTGTCATTATCAAGCACGGCGAGTTGGTGCGATCCATCAATCTGACGCCGGTTTCCCCGGCCTTTGTCTGAAGTTCTGTAAGTCAATGACATATCCGGTCAAGTCCTGCAGGTTGTCAGCTGAAGTTATCTAGAGTCGGGGAATTGGCAACATGCAGCAAAGCCACACCGTAAGTTGTGTTATATATAGGTACCGTTTCATTGACTCAGATGGGATGGATCTGCTGGCAGTAACACACAGATTCAGACTGATACATGCAGGTCTTAGCCCGGGGCTCATGTACCTGATATCGTCTTGCAACAGAAGATGCAAGCATGATGCTGAATTAGGGACTAGCATGCAGATTCAACGCAACCTGCCAGAGTTTGCAATTTCCTCAACGCCGTTTGTTGGTTACTCAAACGGACGGCCACAGAGTTTTCACAAATTTCCGGATTCTCACAGTCTGCTATCTCCTGTCCAGGATGAACCCTGGGTACAGTTTGCAAAGACCCATGCTTTTACATGTTACGCTGCCACATTTCAAGCAGTTGAGCTGACGATGGAGCCCTTCACCACGATATGCAGCGAACGATGATCATCTCATGATATGCAATTGAGTAAGGTATCTGGCAGAACGGCCCCCCTTTTCACCTCGATTGCATATGCAATCTGTCAAACTCATCACAAATATTGTATATGCATCAGCATCGAAGCCGATCCTTTGCGCAATGCAGCGCAAGCGACGTCTCTCATCTCATCTTGTTCGCAGATGCCGCGCCAGTTCATCCATTGGGAGCATTCCGCATTGTAGCCAACCCAAGTACTGGATGTCAATCTGTTGGCTCATTTATCGCGTCATTATATGAGCTCATCACTCGAATTATGCCGCGCGTTATATGCATCCTTTTAGAGCGGCATGTCTGAGTGCTCTTAAATCAGTCAGTTGGCACCACCAACATGACATAACATCCGGGCTGGGACATCACCAACACAATGGTACTCTATTACATGGATGACCTATAACGCACAGGCTGCTTCGGACTTAGGCGGCTGGGCAGCCCGAGCTCCCACTCACGCCCTTTGTAATTGGAGCTTGGCCAAGTCTTGTCGTATGGAGTGACACTTTGAACAGGCTCGAGAATGAGTTTATCACTTATCTTTGTATGAAACTCATGGGCCCTGCCTCAGTAGACACGTATGAAAATTGCAATATTGCAAAAGACAACGGTTCATAATGTCTTCAGTGCTCTAGTGTTCCATTCATCTGTCACCATATGCTTAGATTACGTTCCTTGACAGTGACAAGTCAATGATATCAAGACCATTTCCGTGTTACCTACCACAATTAGTCCCATACAATGTGATAACGTACAAGTGGTACAATATGGCAAAATGACACAATAGCAACCACAATTGATCCGCAACACTCTAAAAACAAGGCAGTCTTGATCAGGACACCAGAGCCGTGCTGGCGGTTGCATTCCCGTCAGATTCCTCCTCCTCCTCACCACTGTTCTCAATGGCTGTATCCACGTCCTCAATGACTTCTCGGGAGATGTTTGAGGACGGGGGCTTGGTCCTTGATAAAAGTAAGATTACACGGGTGTTTATTTTACCGGTAAATGAGGCTAACAACATAGATAACCGGGGATGAATGATTATTTGTTTCTCCGTCTTTTATCTTGAACTGATGGCATTCCGAGTTCGATTCTGGGACTCGCTTGGCAATAGATAACATTGATTCATAGATATCAGTTATATAGTATGATAACTACAGAGTAATCGTTCAACTACTTGTAGTGTTGCACTGCATTATGAGGAGCAGCCATGGATGTTTCAGAATCAACTTGACGAGGATTCAATAGTCATGGAGATTCAAGATGCATCGCCGGCTCAAGGAAAGAATCACTGTGTGAAGCCCAGGTATCAAGAATGCGAAATATACAATGCTGGCTTTTCAAGATGGAATTCCCAGTCAATTCCCAGTCATCAACGCGCGGCGGAATTAAATTACTTCTTTGAGTGCCGCTGGGGAGCCAATGAATCGTTAGAGTGTCCGGGCATTTTACTGGCGGAGCCCCCCCGATAGCCAAGAGCTAAGAACCACCAACACCGCCTGCTCAGAGCAAAAGATCCTCTTGAGTTACCAAATTGGCGGCTGTGGAGCTCTTTTTCTTTCATCGTGACAGAAGATATCTCACGATAGGGGAATCATTGGCTTCTAAAGGTGATCGCTAATAGATGTGATCCGAGGCTCTTGTCATTGCCCAACTCTAGCGCCAACTCAGGTTGTCAGGTCAGTTCCTCCAACCCCTCCTCTCAGTAAAGGTGATCGATCAGCTTCAAAAACATCAAGTCTTGATTCGGATACACGTTGTTTCTTGCCCATCTTGAATTTCGGGGACTCCAGCCCGCCCTTGCTCATCGGTGTACACTGTTGCATCTCACTCAGTACAGCATATCCAATATGCGGCCGTCAAGTCTCATCGCCCGGCACGGCTCCGTCCTTCGGCGCTGTTCCGGAGCCGCATCTCGGCCGGGCTGCTCTTATTCTCAACGCCGCCTCATGAGCTCCTCCTTGGCTGGTATCAAGGACTTGCTCAACATCTCGGACGAGATTACGGATGCTGTTACCACCAACAAACCCATCGTTGCACTTGAGTCAACTATCTACACTCACGGAGCTCTTGGCAATGAACTTGCCCTCCAACATTCAGATCTTGTCCGCAGCAATGGAGGCATTCCCGCCATCATCGCCATTGTTGATGGCGTCCCTACTGTTGGAGCAACAGAATCTGACATCATTCGCATGATTGAGAGCGGAAACGCTGTTAAAGCATCCAGGAGAGATATTGCCTACCTTGCGGGAATGGTAAGTCAAGTCAGGTACTGATTCTGGTCATACCTCGTGTGTGTAGCATTGTGTCCATAGATTGGTCAACATATTTGATATACATGGGCTGTAAGGCTGACTGAAATTTGCTCCAGGGTTTGACAGGACAGAAGATTCACGGCGGCACCACCATATCAGGGACTATGTTGCTCGCCAGGCTTGCAGGCATTCGAGTATTTGGTACTGGTGGCCTCGGTGGCGTTCACCGTGGAGGCCATGACTCAATGGACGTTTCTGCTGATCTCACCGAACTTGGCCGAACACGGGTCGCTGTCATCAGTAGCGGTTGCAAGGGTTTCCTTGATATTCCCAGGACACTGGAATTCCTCGAGACCCAGGGTGCCCATGTGTCCACCTTTGCAGACGGACGATCTGAAAAGATTGATTTCCCAGCTTTTTGGGCTCGTGATAGCGGCATCAAGAGTCCTTCTGTCGTTCACACTGAGAAGGAGGCAGCTGCTATCATTCTGGCCCAGGAGAGGCTTGGGATCGAGTCAGGCTTGCTCTTTGCCAACCCAATCCCGGAGGAATTTGGCATTCCCGCGCCTGAGATGCAGGCTTACATCGAGCAGGCTGTCAGGGAGGCCGACGAGAAGGGTTTCACGGGCAGCGCCAACACTCCGTATATCCTGGGTAGGCTCAAGGAGCTCACAGGAGAGAAGGCCGTTATCGCCAACAAGGCGCTGGCAACGTCCAACATCACCCGGGCCACCAACGTCGCTGTCGAACTCTCAAAATTGTTGTCTTCTGGTTCCGAACCAGGCAAGACTTTGTAAGTGCAGCGATGAATGGTCTCGGACGTAAATCTAATCGTAGCTATAGCAATTCATATTCTGCCGCTCCGTCTGCACCTGCATCTCCTGCTCCTAACGAGCTCAAGGTGCCAGAAGTAGTGTCTGACAACAAGGTTGATATCCTTGTCGCTGGCTCCGTCGCTGTTGATCTGAGTTGTGACTATGCCCCAAAGTCGGGTGACGCTTCACCCGCCCTCCACACCTCGAATCCATCTAGTATCAGCCAGTCAATCGGAGGTGTCGGCCATAATGTAGCTCTCGCTGCCCACTCTGTAAGTAAACATGCTCGAGTACGGCTCTGTAGCATGGTTGGTGATGACGTGTAAGCGTCCCCTCGTACCAAGATCTGACCCTCACTGACGTGCTGTAGTGCTGGTAAGACCATTCTGAATGGACTCAGAGCCTCCGGCCTTGACACTACGTACATTCGACAATTAGGCCATGAATACCACGGCTCTAATAGAACGGCTCAGTATGTTGCTGTCAACGACGCAAACAAGAATCTAGTTATGGCTATGGCCGACATGGGTATCTTCACAAACCACTCTTTTCCCAAATATTGGATGTCTGCCGTCCGGGGGACCAAGCCCAAGTGGTTGATAGTGGATGGTAATTGGAGCGAGAAAGATATTCGAGCATGGCTCAAGGCTGGCCAAGACCAAGACTGCAAGATTGCATTCGAACCAGTATCGACAGCCAAGTCTATGAACCTTTTCTGTTCTCAGAAAGGGCATCCGAAACTTAGAGTCTTCCCTAAGCCCACGGTAGATATCGCTTCTCCCAACAGCTACGAGCTGGCAGCCATGTACTCCGCAGCTCGCGATAACGGCTACTTTGAGGCACCAGAGTGGTTCGATATCATCGATGCCTTTGGCATGCGAGGTGCCCGAGATCGGTTTGTTAAGATGACTTCAGCCGAGCTGACTGACGCTGGTGTTCCTGTTCAGTCTGTTCAACTACTTCCTTATATCCCGACTATTGTGACGAAACTTGGTCCTCAAGGTGTCCTCCTGACCACTATCCTCGCGAAGGATGATCCCCGTCTGAAGGACCCTGACTTCGAAGAGTACATCCTTGCTCGCTCGATGAGCGACCACCCCAGCGTTGGTGGGCTCTATATGCGATTATTCTCTGCGGCTGAAAAGGTTCAGAACACTGTATCTGTTAACGGTGTTGGAGATACCTTCTTTGGTGTTTTAATCTCTGGATTAGCTCAGGGTGGAAAGGTCGAAAACCTCATTGATGTTGCACAAGCTGGCTCATGTTTAACACTAAAGTCTCCTGAGTCAGTGAGTCCTGACCTAAACAGGCTCGAGAGTGTGTTGGCACAGGCAGCAGCAGGATAGCGGGAGAGGGACGATTGAATACCCCAAGTTGATTTTACTCTTTCTTCTCCTTGCAATTCCTAGCATCTTGAACTCCTCACATCTACGTATACTTCCATTGGATCCTACTGAGGAACTACCTGTCTACTATATCTCGGTAGGCTAGACACCAAATATGTGCTTCTGGGAGCCTGTAAAGACCACTGTGAGCTCGCCAAGCTCATTGAGGCGCATTCCTGGGTAGGTAACCTTATCAATGTCAACTTCTACGAATAGTTCAGCCTCGTCCAATTTCCCGTATGATTGGCCACTGCCCTACTAGTGCTAGAGTGAGGGAGCCAATTGTAGAGAATCGCGTGCGCAAGGCTGCGCTGACCCTGTAAAAAAAAATTCCATGGCCATAAACATTTCCAAACCAGAAACCGCAAAACTTAGTCCAGTGAGCCGAAGGACAACAATGGCGCCACCACAAGACGAAGAGATGTTAGATCCCTCATCTTCCTCCTCCTCGGAGAATGAATCTCAATTTGACTCCGAAGATGAAGTGCCTCAAAAGAGGCCAACCATTGCGCTCTACGATAAAGATTCGGACGAGGAAGAGTTGGAGCGACTTGTTCTAGGTAATAAGGCAGGCTTCCGAGCGCAATTGTTCAAAGACGATGGCATTTTTGATAGCAGCTGGGACGCGGAGAGTAAGGAACTTCAGCTTGTCGAGCAAGATCCTGGGCTGGAGGAAATCGACGACGTGGACCTGTTCATGTTCGACACGGGCGCTGGAACAGGTGCTGCAGAGGTCACAAAGGCAGCAAAGCCCACTGATGGAAACGCTCCTGTATGGGAGGATAGCGACGACGATAGACTGGCCGTTTCCCTGGCTGGAGCCACTCGGTTACGAAAGCTGCGAAAGACGGAGGCCGAGGATCTTGTGAGCGGAACAGAGTACAGCAGAAGGTTGCGACAACAGTACCTCCGACTTAATCCCCTTCCAACGTGGGCGCACGAGGTAGATGGGCGATCTAGCAAGCGAAGGCGATCCTCTGCGGCGTCAGACTCTTCAGCAGACAGCGAATCCGACTCTGAGATTTCTGCTCAGCCTCTTGAGAAGTTCCTTCGCGACGTCAACAGTCTGGCCGGGGCTGGATCGACCAAGAAGAGGCGCTTGCGACCCGAAGTCATTGACATCCAACGCACACGAGAGATTCCAGACAAGCACAAGGCGCCTGTCGCCAATCTTTCATTCCACCCCGAGTTCCCGGTCCTCCTTTCCTCCAGCACCGCTTCTGTCCTCTACCTCCACCACATCGCGCCAGCCGCTCAACCTACACCCAATCCTCAGTTGACTTCAGTACAAGTCAAGCAAGTTGATGTTCGGAGGGCCGAGTTCTTGTACCCTCGGGGCGATAAGGTGTTCTTCGCTGGCCGACGAAAATACTTCCACCACTGGGATCTCAAATCAGGAACGGTGCAAAAGACGACTCAGATCCTTGGTCACAGGCTCGAGCACAAGACCATGGAGCGATTCAAGCTCAGCCCGTGCGGTCGATACATGGCTATTGTTGCATCTACCAGAAAGGGAGGCGGTGTCATTAACGTTCTGAACACGACATCTATGCAGTGGATTTCGGCTGCCAGACTGGCTAGTCAGAATGGCATTGCAGACTTTGCTTGGTGGAGCACTGGAAACGGTATGACTATCCTCGGTCGAGATGGTCAGGTTGGCGAGTACAGCATGGAGAGCCGCTCGTTCTTGGGAATATGGCATGATGAGGGTTGTGTTGGTGCCATTGTCCTCGGTCTCGGCGGTCATCAGGGTCCAGCCGTCCTGGGCGATGATCGATGGGTCGCTGTAGGTTCTAACAGTGGCATCACCAACATTTACGATCGGAACGAGTTTGTCGTACTCAGGTCGGAGGACGTATCTATTAAGGAGCGGCCAACACCTGCAAGAGTCTTGGAGCAGCTTATCACACCCATTACACATATTGCTTTCTCGCCAGATGGTCAGCTCATGGCTTTCGGAAGCCAGCATAAGAAGGACGCTTTGCGCCTTGTGCATCTACCAACCTGCACCGTGTACCGTAACTGGCCTACGGAACAGACGCCCCTTGGAAGAATCACTGCAGTCGCGTTTGGGAATCAGAGTGACTTGTTGGCGGTTGGTAATGACACAGGGAAGATTAGGCTTTGGGAGATAAGGAGCTAGATATTTGATGGACAAAAAACGGCGCATGGCTATCTGCAATCAATATCCTCTCGCCCCATTGATGATCTGTCCAGTATCCAATGTCATATCTTGTGTCTGATGCTTCTCCAAAGGACACACATTGGTCAGTTGAACATGTGCTTCAACAGCGTCCGAAGTGGGCTACCCTTGGGCAGCTGGCGTCGGGCGAAGAAAGCTCCCCTCTTGCGCGTCCAGACCATAAGTTCCTTTCTACTCTTGAAGAGCTTGACATCATCGGGCCTGTTCTCACATTGCAAGAACTGCTTAATGTTGACGTTGATGCTCTTGAGCGCCTGCAGGAAATCAGCATCTGGAAGTTAACATGGGTATCTGACAACTGACGTCTCTGCATTTGGTCTTGCTAGGAAGATTATTCGGTAGGCCTAGATCGGCACAAAGTCGCTGAAAGTCTTGCAAAGTGCCTTTCTTGAAGTAATCGTTCCACTGGTCCATGAGCATCGCATGTTTGCTACTGGGTTTAGACGAGTTGGAGGAGGTGAGGACGATGACACCCGAGCGATCAACTAGATCACTGTCCGAATCTTCATCAAGGGGTTGAGTCATACTTAGATGGGAATATCGTGTTCAAGTTGAGTGAAAAGTGGTTATGCTGACTTGTTGGTGACTTAAGGGCCAGTTCCTACGATAGGAGACTATAAAGGAGTTAATATGTTTATATTCTCAAGATTAAAAAGTCAAGTATCTCGATAGCCAATACGCAAGGTATAGCCAATACGGTCTTATATAATGAGAATAA
>VYWZ01000570.1:0-13306 GCA_008711595.1 Fusarium xyrophilum | reverse complement strand
AATAGCTTAAAACTGGGTTTTAGAACCGTGAGCCCTATAGACTTCTGTAACTTGCTTCTGCGACTCCATCCCCTCGTCTCGTCTCGTCTGGGGTATTCCGCTCCTTACGTCAACACGCGTATTCATTCATTAACAACTTGTCACTTTAACGCACAGGACGGCTGAGGCGGCGATCTTGTTTCTTGTGTTTACAACTCTTTCTTCTTTTGATTTATGCTTGTTGCGCAGTTTGTGCTCTTGCCCACAAAACCAACAGTTTCAGCGCCATTGCTGATTAACTCAGGGCTCTGCTTTGTTCTGACCACATCCTCTTCAATTTTAACTTGACTCAACGTCATGGAACATTCCGATGAATCTGACTTCTACGGTACGCCCTGCCGTTGAATCAAATCTTCATGAGCTTACAGTTTTAGGGGATGATGATATGGTCATGAACCTTAACAACCGTGTACAACAATTTGATGTTCAGAGCTGGATGCTCAAGCAACAGCAATACCCTGGAAGGCCTATTCCTGACAAGACCAACGTTCACGAAACACCGCATCTTCACAATCCCTATGCCGGGGTACATTATGCATGGCAGCTTACCGAGACGGTAGATCAGTTCCTCGCACGTCTTGCACCCAGGACAACAGACATCACGGAGGATACGCCTTGGATCTTCATCTGCAATCCGTATATCCCCCGCGTCGAGAAGTCTATGGGGCAGAACCAACTTAGTAAAGGTAATGAAGATGAGGCTCCCGAGGAAGAAGGCAGCAAGACTGCACTTGTCATGGAAGGCGGCATGGAGAGACTAAAACTTCTCTCCAAGTTCAAGGACGGAGTGAAGAAAACCAATAAGGTCCTTGCAACGCAAGAGCAGGATCTTCGAAAAGAAATCAAGAAAGCCTCAGATGATATACTGCACCTGGCGCACGCTGCCAAAGTCCGCACTGGCAAGGTTTGTTTCTCAGGACGTCTCACCAAAACACGACTGACCCTTGACAGTGGATGTTGCTCTGCTCACCAGCAGAAGTAAACGACGTGTGGGAGATTGTCGCGAAAGCAACTGCCAAAAATGAGCTTGGCATTGCTGCAAAGGTTGCTCCACGACCAGCCGAAGAGGACTCTCGAAAAGATCGACTCATCTGCGTGTACACGACCGATTTCGCAGACAAGGCCGACGTTGGCAGGGTGCTTCAAAAGCTTCGAGAGCTCAGATTGGTCGAAGTTCGAGGACGACCTATCTACTATAAGCCAGGTGAGTCATGGTTTCGTATTCATGTCAATAGAGTGAGGCTGACGCAAGTCGATAGATGCATATACGTACATAGGGATATCGTTTGGGAATCCCTGGGGTCTGAAAGCGTCGATCTATAAGTCATCTGACATCTTCCAGACCTAACGACGCACGACAAATGACTCATCTGACCAGGCAGAACAAGAGGGAATGTTCCATCTTGTATGGAGGATCAAAATCAAGAATCCGAGTGCATAATGTAGATGTAGAGAGAAGCAAAAAAGAACAGGATCGTGTCGTCATGACCTTCATGACCAATATCCGAAACGCCCATGGATCCAAGAGATGCTAATTCCGCATGACGCTCAAATGCTGTCGATGACCTATGCCCAATTTGTCTGCCCATGTCCATCAATGGCTTCCCATCACTGAACCTCGTGAAAATAACATAAATGCCCATGTAACCGGTAAAATTTATACATCGATGATTTCAAGGTCATTAGCGCTGGCGTCAAGGTTGATGTACTTGAGCGGCAGAACAAGTCGATATGCACTGTTGCCGTTGAGGTAGTATCGGTGTAGCTTCTTAGTGCGCAAAAAACCGAGCTGTTCGTACAATCGCATAGCAGCAACGTTGGTCTCTTCAGTCTCGAGGACAATTTCGTCCGCATTGCGCTTGGTCATGGCGTCGATGGCCTTCTTGACGAGAGTTGTCGCAATACCATGGCCACGGAAGTCAGAAGCAACGGCCAACATGGCGATGTAGCCTCTTTGAGTGGGGTTGGAGTGTGAAGCATGGACTTCCAGCTTGCACACTATAACACCGATGAGAGATGAGTCGACTGGGTTCAGTGCCTGAGGACTATTTGTCAGATAACTACCTCGGAATCGACTTGAGGGTGAATTGGTCTCACCATGAAGCAGAGATGTGCCCACTGGCATAAGAAATACCGATATACATAGATGCTATAAGGCTCACTCAAGTCCTTTGAGATCAATGCCCGAATAGCGGGTAAATACTGAGCCTCGAGGGCATGTTCATATTGTTCGTAGCGTAACTCGCCAGGAAGGTCGTCGATTTTGGTAGGGGCCATGGGACTATGGGGATTCAAACTAGATAGAAGAGACCAGACTGACTCTGGATGATCAGTTATATTGTTGAGAGCTGTGGCAGTAGAGTTGTGTTGAAGTTGATGTTTGGGCAAGATGCTAGATATGGGCGTCTGAAGGTTTAAAACCAGATCTTGACTTGACACCTAAAGAGGGGCAGGCAGAAATGGAGACTCAACCCGATATCGGTGTGAGGGGGAGACCAAGTGCTGGCCTACAAGGGGTCAAGACTTGAGCTGAGGTCCAATGAATGGATAACAGTCATTAATTTGAGGGAGAGGGTGGGAAGATCTCAAGATTTGGGGCTGGAGGTGGCAATATGCAGAGGTATCACAGCCAGCGCCTCCAACAGTGAATTGCCAGGTTTGGTAAACCGCGCCAAAGAATTGATGCACATGGCCACGAGGGCAAGGCACGCAGGGCCGTTGGCAGGGATTCCGCTCTGCTGCAGAAGCCAAGTACGCTATTTTAGAGCTTTTTTTGGTGGTTTTGTGGAGGAGAGAGCGGGGGCGTTGGAGTAAAAAAGGTCCTGTATGGCTCTTGCTGAGAGAGGTATTGCATCAGGCCGTCGTTGTTTACAGAGTGGTCCGATTAAGCTGATGTAAGCGATGGATAAATGCGTCTTTGACTACTCCGTACTCTGTGCCTATACCTAGGTAAAGTCAATTAGAACTATCTCAAGGAGAGGGAGAGAAGAGACATAGAGAGATGGTCTGTGTCCTTTCATCATTTAGAGTTCAAGCATATGATAATGACAGCTCTGAACTCCATGGCGTGATATATATCCCTTTCTCATAGAATAGAAGCCCTTAAATAAGAGAAAAACACTTGACTCATTTTTTATCCCTTTGTGATTTCGGCCTCTTCCGTTTCTTCCGCTCGGCATTTTAAGATTACCTAGTAGCCCTATCCCAGCTTTGACGTCAGGTTCCTGCCTATCAGGAACGGCAAGCATGTCCTTTGAATGAGCTCCCTCCCTAGACACTTGACAATTTTCATGTACATGGAACAACTCTTTCATAATCACGTACCACGGTCCGTGGCTTCGATAGAACTCCCACCATCGTTCAACAGATATTTTCTCCCGTATCGAATTAGATCAGTCGGTACATTTACTCTACAACTTCCGCCGACAGATGATACGATTCTTTAGACTTCGGGCTTTCCGTTTTTTTGTTTTAGATTTAGAGCACGCGCCCACCCGCACCCAAGTTAAAGTAGCCCAGTGTCCATGGGCGTCATAGCTACGAACGACATTTCTCAAAACTCCAACAATTCCCCTAGTCTATCTTGGTCGGGGGTGTTTCTTTCCCTGCCCCAAACAACAACTGACTAAATAAGACGACGCCTCGCGGAGGCTTGTTCTCGCTTGGGTCGACAACATGGCGAAAAACCTACGGCGCCGAAATGTTCGGGGCCAAGATGAAGATACGAAAACGAACGAGAGCGATGATACTTCAAGGGAGGAAACCTCAGCGACCGACCCGACAACGCACGTTCGGATTGTCGAGCACGCCGTTCCAAAGACTCGGAAGCGCCGCAATACCTTCATTTTCTTTCTTGGTAGTTTGTTTGGAATAATCGCCGCCGGATTTTTCGCTTCCAGCAATGACCTTATCGACCTTCCCGAGTTCACCGACTTGTCCATGGACAACCTATTAGATGCTCTGCCAGCTGGATTGGTCAAGGACATACGCGATCTGATCCAAGGCGAGCGCGACTTTGCAGAATCATATGAGCCTTTCTCTGTCGGAACCAAAGCACGGGCTGAAGGTCTTGAAGCACACCATCCCATGATTATGATACCAGGTGTTATTTCGACTGGACTCGAGTCTTGGGGAACCGCCAATATCTCAAAGGCTTACTTCAGGAAGCGGCTTTGGGGAAGTTGGACCATGATGAAAGCCTTGGTCATGGACAAGGAGGTCTGGAAGAAACATGTGATGCTCGACAAGAGGACAGGACTTGATCCACCAAACGTGAAACTAAGAGCTGCCCAGGGCTTCGATGCCACCGATTTCTTCATCACAGGTTATTGGATCTGGAGCAAGATCTTTGAGAATCTCGCTTCGGTTGGCTACGACCCGACAAACTCCTTCACAGCTGCTTATGATTGGCGCTTGTCCTACCCGAACCTCGAGGTGCGAGACCGATATTTCACCCGACTCAAATCACACATCGAAGTTGCGCTCGAGGTTGACAACAGAAAAGTTGTCTTAGCATCGCACAGCATGGGCAGTCAGGTCCTGTTCTACTTTTTCCACTGGGTGCAGTCAGAGAGGGGGGGCCGTGGTGGTCAGGACTGGGTTGAGCGACACGTCGAGGCTTGGATCAACATTAGCGGATGCATGCTCGGAGCAGTCAAAGATTTGACTGCTGTCCTGTCTGGTGAGATGCGCGATACAGCTCAGTTGAACCCCTTTGCGAT
This sequence comes from Fusarium xyrophilum, assembly GCA_008711595.1. Taxonomy (NCBI): domain Eukaryota; kingdom Fungi; phylum Ascomycota; class Sordariomycetes; order Hypocreales; family Nectriaceae; genus Fusarium; species Fusarium xyrophilum. The sequence continues at coordinate 8,546 of VYWZ01000570.1, read as the reverse complement.
CTACGGTCTGGAAAAGTTCCTGAGCAAGGAGGAGAGGGCTGAAATTTTCCGCGGCATGCCCGGTATATCATCTATGCTACCCATTGGTGGCAACGCTGTCTGGGGCAATCTGACATGGGCCCCAGATGACTTGCCAGGTCAGAATCGTTCGTACGGATCTTTATTAAACTTCAGAGTTGAGTCGAACTGGACAACCCCTGATCGTAACTTTACTGTTGAGGAGGGCTTGTCCTACTTACTCAATACGACCGAGGATTGGTACCAGGATCAGCTCAAGGGCAGTTATTCTCGTGGTATTGCTCACACTATTGCCGAAGTCGAAGCCAATGAGCTGAACCCCAAGAAATGGATCAACCCTCTCGAGACCAGACTACCACTTGCACCTAGCCTCAAAATTTACTGCTTCTATGGCGTCGGGAAGCCTACTGAGCGAGGATACTATTACAGGTCCCCTGACCAGCCTCTGATGACGAACCTCAACATCACCATGGACACGGGCTTTACCGAAGGAGACGTCGATCACGGAGTTATCATGGGTGAGGGAGACGGGACTGTGAACCTCCTCAGCACAGGTTACATGTGCAATCATGGCTGGAACATGAAACGCTACAATCCAGCAGGTGTCAAGGTCACAGTCGTTGAAATGCCCCACGAGCCAGACCGTTTCAACCCTCGCGGAGGACCTCGCACAGCTGACCACGTCGACATCTTGGGGCGATACAACCTGAACGAGCTGTTGCTGCGGGTGGCCGGTGGGAAAGGTGACACGATTACGAACTATGTTGTCAGCAATATTAAAGAATATGCATCTAGAGTCAAGATTTATGATGATCACCGCGAAGAGAACGAGGAAGAAAAGAGGAAGTCATAGATTGAGTGCCTCACAGCGTTTTTGGTAGCGACCTTGGTGGTGTTGAGGTATTTGGTAATGGCTCTGCTGTTTTTGACAGCGGTTGTTGTCTGGCGTTTGGGAGCATTCACGTTATATGTTTTGCTTTGGCTTGGTATCCTCAAACCCTGATGCCGGACAGGGACATCAAAAAGGGTCGTTTAATTTGTATCAACTGGCAATAGCGAAAGCTTAAGATTATATAGAATTCTATCTTGTATTTGGCTATGCATTCAATGCAACAGCTTTGGTGGAGTGCCTGTGATTCAATCATCCATCCAGCTGGTGGTGCCAGGAAAGTCTCTAGCAATGCCTATTATAGCGGTCGTGACATGACAGTATTGGCCACACATTTGAAGTAACAGGGATTCATAGATATCTGTCGATATAAGTGAGGCCACGCTTCTGTTCTGTTCTGTTGTTACTGTAGGTTGCTGTGTGGTCCGCCAAGACAGCACCTCGACAGGCCTGGATGAGGTCATGGTACAGCGAAACGGGCTTATAGCAACAACTGAGTCTCGACCCCGCCACCTGAATTCTCGAAACACAACCACTGCACAAACTTTGGCTTCGGCTTTGATATCTTTTGCTCCATCTCAGGTTCTGGTCTCGTCATCTCCAGGAGATGACCACTGCGCTCGCGTCTATCCTTGGAAGCCATTGTCAATCGGCCCGTCGTCCCGTCGTATCTACCCAGCGCAACATCCACGGCCAGCTTCGCATCACGCATATCCAGTCTCAGCAGGACTCGATGCCTTGGTCCCTGTACCCTTACGGAAACGAGGATCATGGCAGATTTCGAAGAAGCTTCCTACACTCATGAGGAGGACGAAGAGCAGCTATGGAGTGGTAAGTTTTGTTACAGGGGTTGCTACAATAGAAAAAAAATGAGGGATACGAAATGACTGACATGATTGATCTTTTGTAGAACTTGATAAGTGCGTTTCGAGCAAATGCGACTCCCACGAAACGATCGACGATGCCTTGCGCACATGGATAGATTTAACGACACGCCTTCGCGACCATCTCTACGAATCTCAGGAAGAAGTCGTCACTTGCACGCGGATGCTTCTCGCCAGCAACTTGTTCCAGGCCAACAAAGACTATGTTCGCACTCAGATCATCTATAGCTTGCTTCAAGAGGACGAGGCTGGGCCTCTGCACGGTATCGTTTCTCTTCTCCTCCTCGACGGGTGCCAGGATGAGACCATGTTCCCTCGCATGGTGAACGAGGCTTGCTTCCCCCGACTTTTGGAACTGATCAATGGTCGCCGAGATCAGGACCCTGGTCTGCGTCGCCTTCTTCTGCAGCTTATGTACGAGATGTCGCGTATGGAACGACTTCGAGTCGACGACTTGACTATGGTGGACGATGAATTCGTCCATTATCTTTTTGCATTGATTGAAGAATTGTCTGACGATGCGCATGATCCTTATCATTATCCTACTATTCGTGTTTTGGTAAGCAGCTTCCATCTCATTCCAGCTGCCATTGCTTACATAGACGCAGCTTGTCTTGAATGAACAGTATATGCTTGAGTCGACAGAAGTCGGCGATTCTGCTTCGCCCAATTCACCTCTGACGAATCGCATTGTGAAGTGCTTGAGTCTTCACGGGGCTTCATTCCGAACGTTTGGCGAAAACATCATTTTGCTACTGAACCGAGAAACCGAAACATCACTACAGCTACTCATTTTGAAGCTCCTGTATTTGCTATTCACAAACAAGGCGACTTACGAGTATTTCTATACGAACGACTTACGAGTACTTTTGGACGTCATTATTCGAAACTTGATGGATTTGCCGGATGAAAAAATGTCCCTGAGGCACACATACCTACGAGTGCTTTACCCGTTATTGGCACATACGCAACTCAGCCAGCCGCCTCACTATAAGCAGGATGAGATTCTGCGTGTGCTGAGCATTCTTCGAGGCTCGCACAATGTTCACTTTGCACCAGCAGACGACACAACGCTTCGTCTGGTCGACCGTGTATCAAAGGTTAAATGGATAGAAGAAGCGCAGTCCCCCACGGTAGGATCCGGCGAGGCTGAAGTCGCCCGCAGGTTCCTCGGCATAAGTCTATCACGATCGCAAACCGCGAGTAGTATCAGTGTAAGCGACGTCGCGGCAGTTAAGGAGAAGCCGGGAGTGCAGACACCGAGTCGATCAGGCGATGATGGAGGCGGCGTTGCTATAGATGATGACAACGTCACAATAGCTAGTCGACCGAAGAAGCCTTTGCCAGAGGTACCAAAACACCGCCATGGAGTGCCATTTGCGCAAAAGTTCGTCAACGGAGGACCGAAGAAGACACCTCCTAAGGCGCCGCCGCCGCGACGATGGGGCCGGATGAAGACGGTTGAGAAGCCTCCTGCTGACTCAGTTCAGGAAACGGTCCCAGAGCAGGAAGCGTGATACTACGTAGTGGGCAGCTTTTATTCTCCAGGACATGAACTTTAAAACAGTAACATCCCGCTGGGCGGACGGCACCGGTCGATAACCGTCACTGTGCGCTAGGGGAGACTCTCGGTTTGAAGATGGCGTTTGTGGAGCTTTCTACTGCACTTGGCTGAACACAAAGCATAAGGCATGGCGTTTTGGAAGGATTTTGGGCATTGGTCTTGGTAGTGGCTTTGGGGAGATTGTAAGTAAACTGCGGCAAGTCTCTTTTTACGTGCTACTATGTAGCAATAGCATTGTATAGTTAGTAATAGTGAAGAGGATGATAATTTTGTTCGATAATGGCATGTGATGATGGCATCATTGAGTGAATTGTGTAACTTGGCAATGTCTTGAAAGCTGTGATTGAGGAACGATGAGCTGAAGCAGTCTTAGCCGTCCACGGATGCCTCTTGTTAATATCCCTCAAGGTGGATGTCATCAGCAGTCATTTTACAGTGCCGAGCCGGGATGCGGCTTGTACAAATCAAGATTAACTCGGATTTCATGGAGTTTTGGAACACGATTTAACAAGATCCACAATCTCCATGCGGAGAAGATTGCAAAGGCCTCACCGAAACAACAAGTTGCAGATCCGGAGACGGCGATGCCGAGCAGATCTCAGCTTCAGTGGTGAAGTGGACACGACTGTGGGAGCGACAAGTTTTGCGATTGAAAAGGATTGGCCGCATGTGAGATTGGGCACAGCCTGGGGGTAATGACGATCGTCGTTGGGTTGTGTTGCGGTTCTGGTTAGTGTGAGGGCATCACCATCACCAAAACCAAAACCAAGATCAAGAAAGCAAGGGGATGGACCCTTCTGGTGGCGTCCGTTTACGTCACTTGGTGGGGAAGATGCGTTGGAAAGCTGGCTGCAAGCAGCTGAGCTAGGTTGTTCTTTGGAATCGAGATACTTGCCAGTACTTACAGAAGCTAGAACCTGCCCGCACGCTAGAGGAAGATAGGGGGTGATTAATGACCCCAGCTCATGTCGCTAAAGTACCTGCAAGTACCGCCAATAGGCCCATTCGGTGTAAGTGCCATGAGCTCTCTTGGCGTGCGACCAGATGGAACTCAATGTCCCCCTTCTCCATTAATAATAACAAACATCACGGCCAGTATCACTAACACAATCTACATCTGGCGCCTCCAAGACTTGACCGTGCTCTAGGCCTATCTTTGGCGCTTGTTGACTCAATTGAATCCGACTACGCTCACTCTTTCTTTTCGTTAGGTACAAGCTCCTCACTCAGACCGAGGCTTAACAGTAAGTTAGTACCAGACCTATCTCTAGAAGTCTCCTTCGCTCTTTGCTTCACCTTCACCTGCAACCACGGACTGCAAGACTCCTCCATTGTGGAACACATGGATCTCCTTTGATCTTCAGTCTTTTTCTGTTACCCGCTGATTCTCAATCCTCTACTTCACAGTTTCCGCTCAAGCTCCTCCAAACAGAAGAAGCGACAGAGCCAAGGTACGCACGTCGTCGATTCACCATCATCACTGTCTCAGAAAGTTCCTCCACTGCAACGCGCAAAAGGAGACGCTAGTCTCACGCTTTGAACTTCCCAATGCCTCCAATCTATTGCTAGCGGCAATCTGCCAGCAGTGAGGCTGTGCGCCCATTGCGTCAACACCATCATCCCGCGAGCTCTACACCCTGAATTTTGGTTCTGGCTCGCGCTGCCTGCACAAGCTCGCCCAGCAACCGCCTCAATCCAGTCCAACCCGACTGAAACCCCTCCGCTCAGTGCCGTTACTGACTTTCTAGGCCCTAGGTTCCAGGCTCTTCTCCCCTTCCGTCTCGGGTCCGTCCCCCATCTCCTCGTGGTCCATTCCGTCGTTTCTGTTTCTCTCCGTTGGTCCTTGCTTGCTCAGGTTGTTAAACTACGGTATTCGGCTTGCGTAGTGCTGCTGTAGGAGAAATAATAACCCCACCTCCGCCATGGATCTACCTACCTCTCCCTCTACCTCTACCTCTCCCTCTCATCAATCTCAATCTTCGTCATTTCCCCAACAGGCGTCTTATCCATACTCGCACGGTTACGATTCTTCTCCAGAATCATCCTCAGCTTCCCACCAGCGTGCAACTGCTACTATTACCGCCTCCAACGCACACACACAATCATATTCTCAACACGACGATACATACAATCGGTCAAATTCGATTCACGCACCGCAACCACAGTCGCAACAAGGAGGTCGTTTCACTGAGGAATGGGGTGCGGCACCGCGCGGGCCTTCAGTCCTCCTTGATTATCCTTCATCAAGCGCAAACATGCAGCGCAGCAATTCGGTGCATAGCTTCGTGACTGGCGATGACCAGCAGCTCCCGGCTCGTCAGAACACGCTCAAGAAGAAGAGTTCAGTCCGCCGAAATGGGAGTCTCAAGCGTAGTAGTAGCCGTCGCTCTATGAGAGCTGGCAGCGTTAAGAGTCTTGCCTTGCAGTCCTCATCAGACCATGATGAGGCGCATAGTGCTTTCTATTGCCCAGTCCCTACGTCGGGCAATCCTACCGAGACACTCTCGAACCGATTCCAGGACTGGAGAAAGGTGCTCAAGGACCTTATTGCATATTTCCGCGAAATTCAAAATCACTACGAGCAGTGTTCCAAGTCGCTCCTCAAACTCGCCAATGTAGCTAACAATATCACTGCACCGCCTGGTTTCCTTCAGTCAGCTGGAATAGATGATGCGCTCCAATTTCTACGAATTTACAACAAGAACGCTATCCTCGAGGCCAACAAGGCCAAAGAAATTGAAGAGGATGTTATTCTTGCACTCACTGGATTGAGGAGCGACCTCAAACAGAAGATTAAGGAAATCAAGAACCTTTCAGGCGACTTCAAGAACTCGGTCGAGAAGGAGATGGACCATACTCGCAAAGCTGTAAAGACCCTCAGCGATATTCTCGGCAGAAATGAGCTGGATGAATCTTCAACCACTGGCAAGCAAGATCCATACCTGCTGCGCCTAACTGTCGACCGTCAAGTTGAGCGTCAGTTGGACGAGGAGAACTACCTCCACCAAGCTTATCTCAACCTGGAAAATTCCGGACGAGAACTGGAAGCAATAGTTGTTGGAGAGATTCAGAAAGCCTACAACGCTTATGCTGGCATTCTTAAGCGGGAGGCTGACAACTCCTATAACGTTATTGGCGAGCTTCGAGATGGCCCTATTGCCATGCCCAAGGACCACGAATGGATGCATTTTGTGACTCACGACGACAAGTTCGTTGACCCAAGCATTCCGCTCAGGACCCTGGACCAGATTCATTACCCCGGACAGGACCATGAGGCAGCTCAGGAGATTCGAGCCGGATTGTTGGAGCGCAAGAGCAAATACTTGAAGAGCTATACAGCCGGCTGGTAAGTATTCGTTGTCAAACCGTCGTGATCAGAGAAGTTAACCAAGTTGCTAGGTATGTTCTTTCTGCTACACATCTCCACGAATTCAAGTCAGCGGACAAGGCGCAAGCCCCTATCATGTCTCTTTATCTTCCAGAACAGAAAGTAGGATCCCACTCCAACGAAGGAGGCTCGAACAAGTTCATCCTCAAGGGTCGCCAAACGGGCGGCATGCACCGCGGACACACTTGGGTCTTCCGTGCCGAAAGTCATGACACCATGATGGCTTGGTACGAGGATATCAAGGCTCTCACCGAGAAGACTGCCGAGGAGCGAAGTCAGTTTGTTCGAAGCCATTCTAGAAGCCTTAGCCGATCATCCCGACGATCAGTTAGTAGCGATGGACTGGTCGACGAGGAGGACGAGGAGCCCTTCACGGCCGATACTGAATCATTTACCAATCCAGGACCAAGGCAACATGAGGCGACTCCCCGGCGATCTCAAGCAGGTGGGCGGTTCCCATCTGATATTCAAGTCAATGCGCAACGTGGCTTACAGGCCCCTCATTCGCCTTCTAGTGTAAGCTCTGGCTTCCAGGACAACAGGGACCCCGGTGTACCATCGATTGTCACGGGTGCCCTTTCTGGTCCGGCCGCTAGAGAATCGGAGCAGAGCAGGGATGATCATCCGGGCTATGGGACTGTTCACCAGACGCCCATGGATGAGATGCCCTCGCATGCTGCAATCGCAAGCCAAAAGGCCCATTACGACGGTGTTAACCCTTATACGAGCGAGCCGGTCAACCAGACTCCCGTTGACCCGGACCCCTTCCACCAACAGCAGCAGCAGCTATACCAGTCACAGTATGAATTGCAGCAGCCTGTACAGCTGTCAGACTACGTCGATCAACACCATGACCCAACCTTTGTTCCTGTTGTGATCCCCCAGTGTAAGGATGAGCGCGATGGCAATTTCGCCAATAGTGAACAACGCCACTTTGTTGAGCAGCATAACAATCATACTATGGAGCCACGAGAGGAGCCATATGGTGGAAATACAATCAGTGGAGCTGGCCATGAGACACCGAATTTTGAGCAGCCTTCATATCCTCAGGCGTCATATGACAATCAACCCAATCACAGCTATGCGGATGGCAATGCTAAGGGCAACAGTTACACAATGACAACTGTGGGAGAGGGCTTTCCTAGACTTGATGGCGGGGTAACTGAAGAGCGACGGCCATCGACTCGAGGAGGCGAATCAGTCTATACCGAGCGTGACTCTGTTCTTCTCCAGACAGATGACGAAGAGGAGAAGCCTGTCCCAATTCGACCATCTGGTAACAACCGGACTGAGAGTCACAACACCATCTCAAACCTGCATATTCCCGGCGGCTACCCCAAGAGTACTCAAGCATAGGATGGGGCATCAGTATTTGAGTATTTCCAACGTTGTTTGCCCTTTCTTGTTTTCCTTGTTGTTATTTTTACTTTGCTGTGATGGAGAGAAATGATTTGGGAGGATAGTACAGCGTTAATTGACGGGAGGCGTTGGTCAAATGTGTTGACGGGTCGACTTATGGTACGGTTTGAAATGGAATATCCCTCGTTTGGCTTTGGTTTGGTTCTGCAAAATACTTACTTGTATTGGTGTGACACAAGATATCTTAGTCTGTTTCAATTGATTGAAAAGTTCAGCGAGCATGATAAGTTTACAGTAACTTAAGTCTTGAAGTTAACGAGACCATGTACTAGGTGTTGTATGAAGCGCCGATCGGTCACAACGAGCATTACAGCCGTATATTGAAAGAGCCTTGTTTTTCTCAATTGAGGGTTGTGGCCACGAAGACCTTTTGAGCTAGCTAGT
>VYWZ01000568.1:0-20363 GCA_008711595.1 Fusarium xyrophilum | reverse complement strand
GCTAACTCGCTTGTGAACTACGTTATATGCTTTATATTTTGAAAAATAAGTACTGCAAGTTGCTCTACATCTAACTTCCCTGTTCAATCCAGATCAGGGCCTAGACTACCTCTAGAGGTGTAGTGTCCGAGGCGCTTGGATTAAAGGATATTGCAGCCGCTGTTGAGACCTCGGTCTTCATATGATGCCGTAATTTGACGCAAGCTCATGAATCGTGTGCGGGATCTTCATTCTACCTATATCGCATATCATGACATGACATGTTCTGGTCTTACGGGGTATTTGACACTACCAGTTTGCATCATGAATCAACATGACAGGTGGGAAAGCAATTCCAAGCCACTATGAGCTTACCGTCGTCGCAAATGAGGAAGAGAACCAGTTTATTTGTTCTTGTCCGTTGATTGATTCATCATTCCCTCCATCTTCCCCGGCCTTTGCCATGCTTTCCGGGGAAAGATACGTACTCCCAACCCGGGGTTTTGCCCGCCGCGCCGATCCGTCCTCCGGCTTCAACCTCTAACCACAACCAAAAAAAAACACAAAACCTACCAAGACACGGCCAGCAACCCCGGATTCACTATGACGTCTAACGTCGACTCTCCACAGTCGAATCGCTGGTTTGTCGTCCCGGGCCCCATCCGAAATCTATTCAACCATTTCCCCCTTCACGTATACAGCCCCGAAGACCTCCCCGCAAGGTCCCCCGCCAGCGTGCGCCAACGACCGGCCCTATATGTTTTTGTGGCAGATGAAGATGCTTTGACGGGGAAGCCGAGCTATAATCCTTCATGTCTGAAGTGGCAGGTGTGTTCATAGTCGAGGGACACGAGTCGATAGAGGCATTGTGCTAATGCTATCTCAACAAAGACTGTGTTGAGAATCGCTGGTATTGATTTCGATATCGTACCTTCGAATAACCACGCCTCGCCCTCAGGCGCATTGCCTTTTCTCCTGCCACCGGCGTCGCAAGCTTCGAAACCCCTTACTGGCGAAAAGATTCGCAAATACGTGCGCGAGCACGCTGTCCATGAGCTGTCCAACATCGCATCACCCCGCCTTGAAGCCTATCAGGCTCTCCTGACACAAAATATACGGCCAGCTTGGGTATGTCCATCACCGTCATACAATTGGAATGCATGCTAATATGGTATAGCTATATGCTCTCTACCTCCTACCCGCCAATGCCCCTCTTCTCAAAAGCCTCTACCTTCCTTCTTCGATGCTCCTTTGCGAGCCTCTCCATCAGACACTCCACGCCGCGGCCACTTCCGAAGTACTCAAGACAACACGGCGCGCGACTATTTCACCGTCACAACTTCTAGCTGACGCCACAACTGCCCTGCGAGCACTATCATCCCTACTAGGAGAGGATAAATGGTTCTTTGGTGCTCGTGGGCCCGGCTTGTTTGATGCAGACGTGTTTGCATACACCTATCTGATAGATGATAACGCTCTTGCTTGGCAGGACAAGTCATTGAGTCAGTGCTTGGGAGGACTAGATAATTTGAAGAGGCACAAGGAACGGCTATACAAAAAGTGCTGGGGAGTGAGCACATTGTGAATCTATCAGGATGCCCATTATCTGGGAGGATAGTTTTATTCCATCGTCGTAGAGGAGACGAGACACGTGCTGTATGAATATGTACCATATATATCACAAAGGAACTGGCAAGGGAAAATAGATACGGCCAAGCAGCCAGCTCGTAATCCGGTGCCTGGAGGAATTTGCGGAAAACCGATTTATCACTGATGGTCGACATTGGTCTTATCTATGTGCCGGGCATTGTACAACCCGCCGTTCTTTGCCTGCAAGAGGGGAGTTGTTGACATATCATCCATGAAGCCATCCCCAAGCTCTTCACCCGTCTATAAGAGTGCATCAGGAACACAGAACCTCCATACGAAATGCGTTGTATCGACAAAGTGCCACTCTCACACGAGCACAGCATCTGACAGGCTCGTGTGGTAAGAAGTGAGCAGAAACAGAAAGCAAGAGAAACTCCATACTCATAGCATTACCCTGTAGAACGCCGATGACCATAAAACCCCAAGAATGCAAGCCGATAATGAGGCAGAAGAAGGCATGTCGGCGAGGCTGAAATCAGTGTTGTGGAGGTTGTGGAATTCCCTTCAAGACATCATTCACTGAAGCAAATGCTCCCTCGCCACCGTCTTGGCGAAGGTCTTCAAGGAGCACGCTGGTCTGAGCATATACTTTCTCTAATGCCGCTCGAGACGATTTGCCGAGAGATACTGCTTGTTCGTTAGCATTGTCAACAACTGATATGTTCCTTTGTTCGACTTACGTAGAATGGCGATGTTTAGTTCCTCTGCAACAGCAACTCTACCGTTCCTATCCAAGAGGTGGCTGACTTGAGGCACCTTGAGTGGGTTTTCATATGCCAACAACGCCCAAATCTCGGTAAGTGCCTTGCTGACTTCTACTCGTGGGTCATTGACGTATTGTTCCTGGAGTGTCCGTCCGTACTCCAGCATGTTGCGCTCAAGCTCTGCAACCACTGTCTTATTCTCACCACCATCGGCATCTCTTGAAGTATTTTCGCTGCCATTAAGATCGTGATCCATGGTCTGAGGGGCGGCGTTGTTAACATGCCCATTACCCTTGGTCTGATTGCGCATGTTGAGCTGGGCCGCCTTTCGCACCAGCTCGATAAACTTGCGACACTGCAATCTGAAATAAACTTGTTCGTTATCCTTTAGAACGTGGGGATAGTATGCATTCGTGTACTTGAGCGCCCTGTCAATGTCCCCTTCGAGGATTGCACGCCGAATCCCTGTGTCGTGGTCAGAAGTAGGACAAGGCAACAAGAAAGTGTGATCTTACGTTGGCGATTATTTGCGTCTTCATCATCTCTAATACTAACACCGTCGACCTTGACTCCGGGATCAAGACTTAGAGCTTCTTTTTGCTTCTTCATGTCTTCTGCAAAAGCCCGAGCTGTATCCATGTAGCCATCATGTTGGAGGAACTGGAGAACAAGTGCCTGGATTACATCGGTTTCGCTCATGTTTGGGATGAGACCTGAAGCGTCTGTAGCTTGGATATCTTTCTGTACTCCGTCACGTTCTTCCTAGAAGGGCATTAATTATGCATCATGTTGTATGTGGGGTATTGCACAGGCCTACCAGCATCATATCGTCGATATTATACACAAAAGGGGTTTGTCCAAAATTGACTCGGATAGACTCGCCGGGCTTCTTGAGGCTAATCGCTGGGTATAGCCTACCTCCGTTGACATCGTTGAGTAGCGTGACTATTGCTTGTTAGTGAGGGACGCAAGAAGAGCTGCCTCAGGGAGCAAGAAAACTGAGGACCCCTATCCTGGGTGATGAGAGATTTGAGTAAGTCCAGTGCAGACGTAGATGCTCATCACTTAGGATGATGGCAATCCTAACTCATACAGAATTAGGATGGGCTTGAGGAGCCTTTAGGCCGGTCTTTTCGTCCCCTAGGATAAAGGCCCCAAATTTTCTTACTTCTCCGGGCTGTTGGTGTGCATACATATGCTCAGCTCAACTCCATTTTTGGTGAAGAAGGCGGTGTTCTTCCTGAAATTCACACCACATCCGATCACGTCATATACGTTGTATGCAGGGCCGTAGTGTCTTCCTACATTTGATCCTGTGAAACATCGCCCGTCGTCGCCGTGATAGCCCCAGGCCTCGGGTTCCCAGCCCATAGGCCGTGACAGACTGGCGCTCTTGGTTGCAAACCCAATACCTATAGTCGCATCGTCGCGTTTAGCTGTTGCTACTTGCACCTCGAAGTAATAAATTCCGCATTGGGGTGGGACGTAGTGGTCGGCGCGGACTGCACAAGCCATGTGCTCTTGGTCGTGCTGATTTTTACGTCCCATGTACTTCGCAGTCCGGCCGTCAGCCTGGATCTCAATACTTCCCCAGTGATCATCCTTGTTCCATTTTGTTGGCAAAGGTGCTAGGTCATCATCCTCCTCAAAGGCTGGGGGGCGCTCTATAACAGTATGCGACATGCCTCGATGCGAACCTGGGGGTAAAGGATGCTGATTGAACGTAGCGGAGTGCTGGGATAAACCAGTCGCTGGAGTCGAGTCGCGGCGGGACTGAACTTTAGCTTGGTGTGCCTCTCGGAGCTTCTGGACGTATGTCGAGTTCTCGAGATAAGATGGGACAAAGAACGTCTCATTCTCGTCCTTAGAATTATTATCGACTGCCCCGGATTCCACAAGCATGTTAAAGGCTCGTGAGAAGGACGGTAGACCAGTTCTCCGAGCATCCGTCTCCATCCTAACAGTTTCCATGACAGTATTCGTCGGTTCGGAGCCCAGAAAGTTGAGCTCGCCGGATGCACTGAATATCGAAGTACGGGCAGGATGTGTATAAAAGTTGGGAGTATTGGCGATAGATGAGTTATGCGGAGGAGAAAAATGAGCGTGGCGAGTTGATGGCGAAGCTGGTTCGGGACGAGCAGACGAGCGAGAAGCTTGGTGAAGGGGACTTGCCATGTCCACGACAAGCAGAAACGAAACAGCCCGGCTATCTCACCTAAGGTACCTTGGTAGTAAGACACCCAACAGCAAGGGCAGGTGAGTGAACTGCCAGGTGAAGCCCTAGGATGGGTTCCAGCACAGGCTTGTAGTGGGGGTGTGAGCTAGTTATAGCGTAGTCGGGAGCAGTCGTAACAGTCGTCTGGGAGGTGGTAGCACGAGCTTCTCGGATGTATCGACAAATTACCGGCGAGGCTGACAAAGCGGAGCAGAAGCGAAATAAATAAATAAGAGCAATAGACTCAAGTGATCTTGCAGTTGGGAGAACAAGTCGACTTGTGTACTGAAGCGGTGGGTAGACTAGTTGTAGGAGAAGACGAGTGGATGGAGATGGTGATGGTGATGGCGATGGACGGGGCGGGTAGAGGTGGAGGTGGTTCCCGTCAGAACAACAGCGCGTCACCGTTACCACTCGCTAACTCCTATGTTAGTAAGCGGATATGGAGACGCAGGTTAGAAGAATAGATAGGAAAGTAATATACGAATGTATTTGAAGTAAGAATGACTCGTCAATTAGCCATTGTTATTGTGAGCACTCAACATAAATCGTGTCTGGCTTGACGAGAAACGCCGACATTTACTGTACGTATCACATCACTCATCAGGGCTACCAACTTGCGCTATCTACCTATCACGAGGGTCACTCTTCTCCCCCAGCGGGTTTAGTCTTTAGTACCTCATGCCTGGCCTGGCCTGACCTGGCCTGACCTGACCTTGTCTGTTAAGGTTTCGCCCAACAGACAGCTGCATCGACTTAACAGTGGAGGCCCAGCTTCCCCGCTGCCGGGCCGGACCCTTTCTAACCTGCCTGGGCTGCATTGCTCAAGGTCCCCATGCCAATGAAATCGCCCCAACATACCTAGGTAGCCAAAAGCTGAGGCGTAATAATGGGCGATAGCACGATGGATGGCCCATGGTCCTGAGCCTCTTTCTTTCAGCACCTTTCCGTGTTCTCAAGAGAAACATTCGAGTGATGAAAGTAGCAATAGCTACACCAACCCTGCCCTGTTGCAGAAACAAGTCGAGGTTTCCTCGCTTATAAGTTGGCGAGCTTATTTGCTGACTTATTCCGATACCTCCAATGAGCATCTCCATCTCGATATGGATATTCGAGGTTGGTTTGGGTTTCGGTTTCAAACCTGTTCGCTCAAGCCCCTCCAGGCATCATTCATCAGCCACCATTTTCAGCCTAAAAGCAAGACCCCCCGATGAACCGCAAACCACATAGAACAATAAGTCGAACATCAACTAAAATCCAGGGCAATACAGTTACACTTCCATCCCTACCGTAGTCAAAGAGGCATGAAAGTCAACAGTCACGGGACGGCTCTGGTGCCGATGACTAAGCTTTGTGAGCTCCCTAAGACCACACCACAACATCAAGACATGACCCCGATGAGAAAGACGAACCAAAATGTATCCACAGTCTGGCCATTGGGCCATCCCAACCCCCGAAAACTCTTCCCCGACCGCTGGATGTGAGAATTCCCTCATGTTAGAGACGATGACTCGTCGGAACAGGCGATCAACTGAAGACATGTGACTGTGGCTCTGACATTGCGATGATTTATACTACCTGATGAGGACGCTTGGGGAATCGTTTTTGACGTGAAGAGCTTTCCACGACGTCGACTTGGATTCATCGCGAGATGGCATCTGCGCTGCGTCAGCTTCTATTAGACCTACGTGGCGCGCAATCCCAAGGGGTGAGCCATTAACGACTGAAACTATTGACACTACTTAGGTAGGCTACGACAAGACAATATTCGTAGCAAACCACGGATTAGCGCCCGTCTTTCAAACTACGGGCACATGTATGGCAGAATGACAGACAGCATAAATAGTATTTATTCCTGTAGAACAAATTTGATTGCTCATTCAGAGAATTACCGGAGTACAGGTATCTAACATTGCCCCATCGTAACAGGAATTATACATCGAATATATGCTCCGCCAGCCCTGGTACGGTTTAATGTCAATCCTTTTCCACAGCGTTCCATCCTCGCTGTTCCGTAACGCCCAGCGACACCAGCGTCGCTTTTTTTGGTGAGAAAAAAAAAAACATAAAAGATGTCAAATGAATGAACGGTCATGCTCTGTCTGAGAGCATCTCAGTCTCACTGACAGGCCAAGAAAGAGTCGTCTGCCAACCTAGAACGCCCGCAGTATCTCGCGCTGTAAAACATTCTCTGGTATCAGAGCAAAATGAAAAGAAGAATAGGTAGCATCGTAGGGTGGGTTTTTATGAAGCAGCGGCAATAGCAAGAGGTGCCGGCGACGAGGCGTGGTTGCTGGGCGCACTTTGCATCTCCACGTCATTAGCAGTATTGCTATTGCTAGCACTGTTGCTCTCGTGGCCGTTCTCTTTATTCTCCTTACTGCTGTCCTCGGTTGATGCAGCAGTAGAATCCTCAGCGCTGGATTCGGGAGCCTTCTTTTGAGGTGCCACCCAGCGAGGGATCTCCCATGCCACACCAGTGAAGCTTTTGAGTTGGAACCCTCCCTTGGCCCATCGGCGACAGGGTTTGCCTGAGCGATCTAGAGCGCGAAGTCCGGCGTTGATAGCTCCTTGATTCGCTTTGGGCCCAAGCTTGTGACCTACGGCAGGCTTAGAACCTGAGTGATCGATCGTTCCGTCCTCCCTGAGAGTAGTGGTCAGTCCAATGTTCAAATATGTGTGGGGGCTGCAAAAACTTACAGACGGGGCTTCTTCTTGGGGCCAGGCTTTCCTCGAGGCTTGGGGACACCATCTATTGTACCGTTGGCGCCAGCGGCAGATCGCTTGACGCCCTTCTTCTTCGCTCCATCGGCAGGCGGTCCCATGGCCGACGGGGCCGTTGTCCCGTCGGCGGGAGTTGCGTCAGGAACAGGAGTAGCGGCATTGGAGTCTGAAGCATTGTCGCCATTCGTATTGCTGGCTGGTGGTTGCGAGCCAGAAGCGGACACGGCATCGGTAGATGAGTCGGCGTTGGCTTTCAAGTCCTTGGAGGGAGATTCTTCCTTGATAGAGTCGGGCGCGAGCAGAGCACGGAGCTTGTCGGGCGACACCTTGCGAGTAACAATCAAGCTGGCCTTGGTGCTGGACTTGCGTCGCGCGTCGGCGGACTTGACTGGAGGAGCCATGGTGCTGAGAGAGGTCGATGTCACAAAGAGCTGATGGTGATGGTAGAGTCTAGGAAGGGTTGTCTGACGAAAAGGTGATGTGTTGTGATGATTGATGATATTTGCAAGCGGCGAAGGATTAGGTAGTGGAAGAAGGTTAGGGAAAGGAGCAGGATTTGAGAATGGGCTGGTGACGGGAGAGGCGGCAAATAACCAAAGACCCGGTGGTGATCCCGTGGTGGACAAGACGTGATCAGGGGTGGTGGGCTTTTGGGGCTTGCGTGGAGCGAGTCTTAGTAGTAGTAGTAGTAGTAGTAGTAGTGGGAGATTTATTAGGAGGAGCTGAGTTGCGATCACAGACGTAAGTTGCAGGTCGGTTTGTCATTCACTCAGCCTGGCTGGTGCCGGGTCAAGATTGATTTCAGGGTGGTGATGATGGGTTTGCGGTGGTGAAAAGTGGATGGAAATGAAAGTAATGGAACAGAGGGCAAAAGCCTTGTCTTGTGCGGTTGGGGTCTTGGTATTGTTGTCATTTTTGATTCTGGTGCTGGGGCCGAAGGCGGCGCACAAGGAGAGGAAAAATCGGTTGGGTTGGGTTGGTTTGATTTCCCGCGTTTCTTCACACTCAGAGCAGCAGGAGCGAGAGCAGGTGGCAGTGGCAGACGAACAAACTTGGGGATTTCAGGCCCAGGTTCCAGCCCGTCTCCTGTTACCAGATATGGTTTAGTGCCACTTCTGCCGCATGGTAGGGGTACCGCTACTTTCCAGCCAATCAAGGCCCCGGTATGTCTTCAATCTCTTTCAGAGCAGTGCCTCGAATTCTAGTGTTATTCCACTCCTCCTAGGCGACTGAGCGAACTCAGCGACCAAAAGCTCGTTGCGATCGAGCTCCCACGGTCACTTCATCGCCTTCAGCCCCCGAACTGTCCCGGAAATCCATCAGCGATGATCACCACGTATTTTGACCGGCAGAGAGCCGCGGATTTCATTGCCTCACCTTGTCAATAGCCATTTGATCGCTAAATATACACAAGGCTTTTCACGGCTTCATGTTGCGATGCTCTGTAATGGTCACCATGACCCTGATCAATATTCACATATACTGAAAAATCGATGAAACCGACAAAACTCACCTCAGCCAACTTGCAGAACACTGTAACTTCCATCTGACACTTTTTGTCCCCCCCCCCCCAAAATCAGTCACAATTTCGTGATAGCCCTCCCTTAGCCCGCGATGATGGTGGAAAACCAGCAAGAAATGGGGTCCTCTCATTATCACTCAGCAAGCCCCTGCAATAATCAGGGTGGCGGAACTCTACGATTCAATACACCTCCAGAATAACTTGGCATTGCTTTTCAACCGCCACTCGAATTTCTCTAGCCTGTCACCTGTGAATTCAGGTCTGGTTGCCAGCGGTCAAGCCCCCGGAAAATTTATCTTGCATTTAATCATCGAATACCTCACGATCCTTGCAGACGCGAATAACATTAAATTTTCGATCAATAGGTATTCATTTACCTCTGAAGCTTTCGGTTTCTCCGCCCAAACTTTCTCCCCCAAATGCCACATCGCGTGGTTACAGTTATCACCTGTGCTTGTAACAAACTCCCGGTGCAACCGAGATCCATTAGTGGTTTGGTGCCTGGGTACCTGGTCGAAGAATCCCGACCGGGAAATTACCTGACCAAGAATCCAGCGTCGTCACGACTCGGCCAAACAAATCCTGTGTCCAATTCTGACTTCCGTCATCCATGATGCACCAGAAAGATTCCGCTGCGCATTGCCTCGATTCCCCGCTGCGATCAGCATGACGGACGGGCTGCACTCGGCAACAATATCAGGAATACCTGCTTCAGCGTATCACCATGCTACATAGCTATCCATATGATTCATTCGAGGTGTCTACAAAGAAAACTAAGCGTGATGTGATACAGTACTGCCTAAATTGACCACTGACCACAGGAATGAAAGGCTTCCTTGGCCCGCGGTGAAACAACAAGTGTTGATCCATTCATTGTATGCCCATGACAGGCGTTGCTAGTACGATAGTTGGAATGTGTTGCTCCCCTACAACCTGAGGACCGTCACAAAAGATATATCATGGCAACCTGTCGGCCAGCAATGGACTGGGGAGCATCACACATTGTTTATCCAGTTCTTCTTCATCGCCAAGTCGACACAATGATTCGATTATACATTCTTCTCTGCCTTTTACCATGTCTCTTCCTTGCCACCCCATTCACCCATGCGGCCCTACTCCCTCGTCTCAAAGCTTCGTCCAAACTGCCAAGCATAGTCTTCAGTGAGCCTGTGGCTCGATCTTTCAAGGTGGTGCCTTTCAACAGTGGTCATGGACTTCACCACACTCTCGGCCTTGTGAAGCGATTGGTTGAAGACCAGGGCGATATGGTTGAGGTTACCGAGGAAGCCCTCCAGGAACTCTTGGATCAGATCAACAAACTCCATGAGCAGGTGAACAACATGATGCCATCTGGTGCGACGGACAAACAGCCTACTCTAGGGGCAGGCGCTTCGTCGGGAGGCCAGTCTGGCCAATCTGATCAATTACCTGCAGGTTCTTCCAATGAGTCTACTGGTAGCGAACAGTTCGAAGAGCCTGCTCCCTCTGGCAAAGCTGGTGTTCCCAAACCGGGCGTTGCTTTGAGTCCATCAGAAGCTCCTGTAGTTTCGGACCCTTCTCTACGATCCTCGTTGCCGTCACAGGCAGACGCAGCCACGATTGTCGAGCCTCTGGCTCCAGGCGCTTCAGCTCAACTAGATGCATCGCAGGTAGATACCGACAGGCAAGCAGAGACTGACCTGGCGCAGCCTGCTGCAAATCCCACCCAGGTGGCAAAGGGCGAATCCTCTGATCCTTCTAGCGAGCCTGAGGCTGAAAAGCTGCCTGGCAACAGCGCTGTCGCGACCCTTCCTGAGGTTGTAAGTGCTTCTGGAAAGGGGGACGTCTTGGAATCAGGCGGTCGTCCCAAGAATGCTGTTGCTCAACCGACTAGCGAAGTTAAGGCTTCGACGGGAACACAACTTAGCACAGCACAAGATGGCAAACCGACAGAGAATGGAAAGTTCAGAGATCCTAGTATCTCATCTGCCAAGCAGGTTGCTGACGCCACTAGTACTGCACCCGGTGGTGCATTTGTCGAGAATCCCGATGACATTGTCCAGGCGGTCATGACCAATGTCAGCTCTGGCGGGCAGACTGGCACTTCAGCAACGAAGGAAACTCAGAGACCATCCGGTGCCAAAGATGATCAGTGTGTTGACGAAGTAAGTGATCTGCCCCTCATACGTCAAAAACCTAACTGCACACCAGGCAGTAGGATCGAATCCGCGAGCGAGCCAGCACAAGATACCACGATAACTGTCGTCGTCGTACCTACTCCAGAGGCAGATCCTTCCAAAACTTCTGCAACGGAATCCGGGACCCAGATAACAGAAGACTCTCCTGCCACTGCAAAGGCCGGGGGAGCAACCCCAGCGTCAGAGACAGAAGCCACCTCCACCCCGGACATGAACACTGGAGACTCTCAGCAGCTCGCAGCACCAACCCTATTCTCAAATCCATCTTCTGTTTCTAGACCTGGGTCGACAGCGTTAAGCCTCAGAACTCTCGTTTTCACATCTGTCCTTACGAGGTCTTCAACCGTCCTCGCAACTACTGTACGCACAAAGTTTGTTAATGCAAATCGACCCACTGCATCACTGAAAGCCCCCGGCCATGTTTTCAAAGAAGACGCAGACGCAGACACGAATGCAGCGTTCAACAAGGAGGGAAAGCTTACTTTGGAAGAGAGTGTCATTGAGGGAAGCACACCAGGTACAAGCATCCAAAACCAGGTTGGATTGGAGAACTCCACTAATCATTTGATAGAAACTGTTAGAGGAACTCCTCTCGCGTTAGAGACTACAGCCATTCTGACCACGACCACGACCACCGTCAGCTTGAGCCATGTTGATGTCATGACAACCCCTGAACCCAGCCAAGAGCCTCTGTCTCTTTCTCCACTATCTGATGATGCTGGAGGCATCAACGGGACATTCCATGCATCACCAAACAGTGGATTCAGAACAATTCCGAGGTCGTCAGCTAGTCTGTCAGAGAGAGCATAGATGCAAAAATGCATGATTTGCTCAGGAGTTAAGCGCTTTAATGATGTTTGGGTTTGGATGTTTTAGAATGATTGCCATGAATTTGTGTTGGATTCCCCTTTTGGTACGCATTTCATATAAATGAGAATTAATCCCTGTTTCACTCACGATACCGTGCCGCCGTTGAAAAGCAATAGCACGTAATTATCACTAGTCCTGCGAATACTACATTCTATCAACTCGTGGAACTCTACAAAGTCGTATCCCGAGCCAAGGGTGAGCAAGCTGTAGTTGTATGTATGCATGATACGGATTGTCATTAGCGGTAAAAAAGAGGAAAAGTATTGGGAGAGGCGACTTACATGACCTCGGACAAGGTTCAAACTCAGTCTGGAGAGGGCCGTCAAGAAAGCACCCCGAGCTCGAAGGCCTTGAACTAGTAGCTACAAATGGCTTTATGAGAGATTGATTAAGACCAAACATCCAAGGTTCATGAACAAAATCGTCTAAGCTTTCTGTAGATCAGGCTCGTAGTATCAGTTGAATGTATTGATGACATGGAACATTACAACATCACAATATCTGAGTGCTCGCTGCGGGGTCGCTTGTGAGCATCCACCGAGATATTCAATCAGTGACCAGAAGCGGCCTCTGACGAAGATCATCACGGCAAGTATTTTTGTTTAAAATACTTCAGTGGCACTGCCAATGAGGTTATTGACTGCAAGTCTTCTTACGTGACTTTCAGAGTCGACTGTGTCCAGCCAGTTCTTAGTAGAATAAGAACATATTACACCATGCTGTAGAGTCTTCATGCGAGTCAGTACTGGAAGAATTCATATACAAGCTTAATCTACTGGCATAGTCTTGAGGTGGGCTTGGATATTCATCTCCAAGCCAAGTCGTCAGTAATACCATCAGGTATCAAGGTTACCGCAGGGGGTGCGATCGAGACTCTGAAGAGAGAACGTGACGAGTTATTTAAGCATTTCTCAATGTTCAATGGAGTTTCCTATAGTCTCCCTGATGGGAAGAAAGCGTTCTTATTAAAACTGGATCAAGGTTCATTATCCGTAACATGGCCTCTTACTGATACTAACTATATTGCCAACTCCTCGCCGTCATCCTACAACTCAAGGAGTCACGTTTAGTATCTCTGTCTCCTCAGTAAGTATATCGGCTTTGTCTGAGCGACTTAGTTGCGATTTAGAGAAAAATGAAGATCGCCGTGTGTTCCATCAATGTTGTAGGGGAACCTGGATATCTTGTGAATTCATTTTAGTCGTCAAGGAAACCACTGTAATATATATATCAAGGTTTCTCTCCTGACAGTATCAAATAGCAACCGATCGTGTAAAGCAGAAATGGCCTCACTGATAGGGTATTTACCATCGCAGAAATAGAGAGTGGATTCCTGCATTTACATTGCAGGTGGCATGGCGAGTTGTCTCATGACTAGGAAACCGATATACGGTAACTTAGTTCAAGCAAGACATTCTTGGACATTCTTCTCTGTAGAGAACCAACGTGTAATAGCGTTATCGTCGTTCAATGGCGGATCTTAGTCCCTTGTAAGCGCACGTTCACAACGAGCGTTTGATTCTTTGTCAGACTTGCGCAGCAGAAACTCTCTCGTGTATCTATCTGTATTAGTCTGTTCTGCTTACAAAAGATCTTCCTTGTGAGATTTGGGATGCAGCTAAGATGCAGGAATTATAGGGACTCGAAATCACATGCATACCTAGATTGGATGCCTCCTATTCATCTCACTCAACTACGGTCGCAGCTGATATCGCTTAGAACGTATCTTTCGCTTTGTCCGTCATCACTCGAGTTAGATTCACATGTTTCAGGTGCCCACTCTCTCGACAGGTCTGGATGATTACTCAGTAATATATACGGATTATTATAGTTATCAGATTTAATTCTCCGGTGAACATCTCAGCCTGAACTGGCCATTGCGGGTTCTATACCACGTTGGGCCATTTCATTTAAGCACTTGTGCCTCAAGCCCCATTGTAACGGTTCTCTGCCACGTTGTGGTCAACCATCTCCTTAACAGCTCCAGAAATGAATGAGAAATGGAATGAAACTGAGATACAGCGAACAGCAGGCCAATGATAGCCATGCATCCGGTATGGTAGGGCAGATCGCAAACATGGAGGGGCCTGTCACTCTCCGTCGCACGTCGCCGAAGCGAGTTGATTTGAGTCTTCCATGCATAGACCCCTCTTGAGTCTTGGCTCCCATCACATTCTTTTTCTTTGTTCAACTGCGCTCATCGATTTCCGGCTTCCGATCAATTTAACATCGAGATAGAATTGGCTTCATAGGAGATGTGATGATGAACACTGCGCTTTGTTGAATCTTCTGTCACTCTTCCTTGTGCCGCTTTCATCATGAAGCTTCTCAGTTGTCTCGTCTTTGTCCCTCTTACCGTTGCGCACAACCCGCCACAGTATGAGGCACTCCAAGCGGCTCCTGGCGATCTGATGCCGCGATTCTTTATCGATCGCTCATTTCCTTTGGCAAAACGCGCAGGGGATTGTGGTTCGGATCATCACAACTGTAGGTCCACGTTGGTGGGTGCTATAATGCTCTGGCACACCAAACTGATTGATGCCACAGGTCTAGAGATCGGGTTTGCAGATGATTGTTGCGACAACGACTCTTACTGCTACGTCGACCGAAAAGGCGACCCGAGATGCTGTCCTATAGGCTCCAACTGCTCCAGCGATTCGCCGTGTAGCTCGGATGCTTATTTCTGTACCCGCACCGTTACAAGGAGTGGAACTTCCACTGCGCAGGAGGGCTGCTGCGATCGCGAGTGTCCAAGGACGAGTCTTTACCTTTGCCCGAGTAGCCTCGGTGGGAACTGCTGCGGCTACAACTCTGAGTGTCGGGCGGGTGGCTATTGCGCCTCTACGAGGCCAGCTTCGAGAACGGACCTCCTGTCGCCCATTCCCTCAGGCTGTACGACCTCTCAGCATAAATGCTCCGATGGTGCAGGCTGTTGCGACAACGACCAAGAGTGCACCCAGGTCAGTGGCGAGGGATATTGCGCTCAAGCTACACCAACAGAAAGTGGTGTCACGATTGTCGACGACAACGAAGGCGGCGACGGCGGCCTGTCAGATGGTGCAAAGGCTGGGATTGGCGTCGGTGTCGTCGTGGGAGCCAGTATCATTGTTGGCGGGCTAACTTGGATGTGTCTACGCAAGCGACGCCAGCGCACTGCATCAAGGCCATCAGCATCTGGCGAAGGAGACGGCAGTGCGCCCCCTAGAGGTGCCATGACAGATATATCCGGGAGCCATGCCCGGTCAGGCCTGACTCAGGACTACTTTGGACCAGACCCAGCAGCAGGACCATATACTGAGCAAGCAAGCTCACGGGTCACCTCACCTGGAAGAACTGCTGCTGTGCCCATGCATGCGCAATCCCCTGGAGACATCGCTGCGCCCGTGGAGATCGACTCTGCGAATAGAGACGGCAGCGATCTTCCATCACCCATGTCAAGCCCGAGCATATACCAGACACCCCTTTCTGAAACAATAGACGGTCGGTTCGAGCTGTACGGTAACGAGTCACAATAATACCAGATCGTCCCTTGTCAATCGTTCCCACTCCTCCACAGAGTGCAGCGGGGGATGTTGCACCGAAGCAAAAGCAATAATTCAAGGGAGAAATGTGTTCCGTTCTAATCGTTTCTGTTACTTATAAACGCCTAGCCGGACCATTCGTGTAAAGGGATGATCCAAATATTCAGCAGTCCCGGTGCGACAAGCAAACGATTATGTGCACCGAAGTTATCCCTCAGAACTCCGCGCCAAAACATAAAGTAAAGTATAAGGGCACCACCTAATAGTCATTACAACGCCGTTGAATGAGATATGACTGGAAACATGAAAACAGTCTAGACCACCACTCCAGTCTTTGCACCGGCATTCAGCAGACAACACCGTCGAAAGGTGCGCAGTTTTGGAGGTCTTTGACCAGATCCTCTACGCTGCTCAGATGCTGGCTAAGCAGCTCCTGCTTCTCCTCCGTGGTGAGATAGATGTCCCCTTCAGGATCAGAGCCGGAACGCTTGCGGCGTGAGTCGGCATTGAAGGCACCTGCGAGTTTGCTAGGACTTCGCTGAAGCATAGCGGGAACACTATCGCGCTGATCGGCTCGGGGAATCGAAGGAATCTCAGGCATGAGGTAGAAGTAGAGGAACTCAACGAGCTTCAGCTTGACCTCACGTGCGGTGGATCGCGACTTAAAGAGAGAGGTGACAGTGAGAAGGCCGTCAAGGCTCTCAAAGGTACGGGTGTTGATTGGGGTCTCGATCAGAGCAGTGACGAGTGTGAGGAGAGTCGCAGATTGGATCGCAGGGCAGTTGAAGGGCTCGAGGAGGTCGAGGAGGAGCTGCAAGGTGTTAGTTTTGTGGTATTTGGTGGTTTGGTCGTTATGTACATACGTTCATATTCTGTTCTCGGGCAAAGAGGGACTTGCTGGGAGGGTGTAACAACAAGACTCCTTGTATGAGGTCAAGGGCACTCAGAATCAACAGATCGTTTCCACCATCACCACCCTTGGCCATAAGTCGATCGAGAGTGCTGATAAGGCGCATCGCAACGTTCCATTCGAATCCCTCCTGCAACTTGAAGAACTCTCGGAATGCCGGGTCGCGGGAAACTTGGGAAAGATCCTTTTGAGACGGTGTTGATCCCTCACTCCCATCATCATCGGTATCCCGGTTTCGATGTGCACGGTCGTTTCGAGAGTTTGCTTTAGAGAGACAGATCTGAGCTAGAAGGCCTTCGACCTGGCGAAGGCCCTTACGGACTTTTGGTCCGTCATACGAGGAAAGGTTGTCGAAGGCGAGAGACAGAAGAGACTCCATCGTGTACCTTTGCGTGGGGGAACAATAATGAAAGTTATGCCGGAGACGGCGAAGATGGAAAGGCTGATGAAGAGTATCGACTTGATGCGATTGCGGCTGGTGGGTGCTTTTTAAAAAGAGTGTTTAGGAAACCATTTGATGAAGGTGACAGGAAGAATAGAAGAAATGGAAACTGATTATCGCAGTCACGCCGCCGAGAGTCACCGAGCCCAAGCAACAGTGTAAAGAAGTAGAAAGATGGATGATCGTCGTCCGGTTGCTGTCACCAAACAATCCCATGGAGTGGAGCTATCGGCACAGCAACAACGGTTTAGGGACATGCGGGCTGGCATGGTCCGGGGTTACAGGGGATATGCAGCTAGGATCGCACTAAAGTGGGCCTTCAACTGTCATCTGCGCCGTTGGTGAAGGGAATGTCCTAGTAGGTCCAGACGGAATCTTGTTTGTAAAGGATTGAGATAGAAGCTGTGAATGGGATCGGGGCTCTAGGTACGGGCATAGGTAGTAGCTACGGGTGATTCACGAGATGGGAATGCTAGAACGCTTGGTAGTTAGGTAGGTGGGGTAGGCGAAGACCCGTGGACATGTTTACACAGCAACGGTGCTAACGCAAGACTTTGGCAGTCAAGCCCTGATGAAACAAAGGTGTTCGTACTTGTAGATATCGTTGATCAGATTCCACGGCTAACCGATGTTGCACGTTCGAGAATCCCTAAGTCATCAAGTCAGCCGCTTCGGTTCTCGTATACAAGGAAGTTATCTCGGCCCAATATCTACACTCCCAGCTAGTTGCTCGATTGGGTCCTGTTTCATTTATTATTACTATAGAACCATTAGCTTCTTGTGAATTCTTGGCTGAACACTGCAGTCAGCGGTTAGTTACCTTCTCGATCCCCAAGTTGCAGTCACCAAATCATCACTTCAATGCTGACAGGATAGCTACCTATCTATGATCGAATAGTCTCGCATCATGTCCCAGAACCCAAGTAAAAATTGATGGATGACAGGAATTATAACAGGGGAGTCATCATGATTCGGCATAAGAGATCACCATCGCCCTACTTAGATTCCTCCGACTGACGCAAGATTACCTGCACCGCTTCATCCACGCCAGATGCTATCACTGTCGGCTGAAGCCCCAGTGAACATCCCAGTGAACATCCCAGTGTATCAGTCCAGCCTTTACCTTCACGGTCGATCCATGCACTCTTGAATCCAAAAGCGAATGGGTTTGAGCTCACCAACCATACCCTGTCAGGCTGAAACTTCATCCCCGCTGTCTCAGCCATAAACTCATACGCACGAGGAGGATGTGGCTTGAACAGTCTGAGAGGTTCGATACTGACAACTTTCTCATGGGGAAATATGTTGCTCACTCTCGACAAAGTTGGGCATGTATCGAGTGACGATGTCATCATGACCTTGGTCCCGTTTGAGAAGATGTATGGATCGATAGCTGCATGTTCTGTCAGTTTTTCAAGTGCGCCATCCACATCTGAGAATGTGTCGAGGCGGTTATATGCATCCATGATACGCTCTTCCTGCTCCGGAGTGAGCTCAACACCAATCTCTTTCGTAGCTTGCCGAAACGACCATCTCGTCAAGTCACTAAATGTGCGATAAGTGCCTTCATATATCATTAGTGATGGCTTCCTTTTTTTGGCTTGTCTCAAGTTACCCATGCTGGTCACGCGCCATGTTGACTCAAGCTGATATCGCCTTGCTGGAGCGGCAATTGGCTGAGCGTTATCTAGCCCGTATAGTTCTGCCAACTCTCCTGCTATCGATCCGGTGGAGAGAACAGTACCGTAGAGGTCGAATGCAATTACTGTCCGTCCCATGGTGACTGTCTACAGTTTGAAAGACACGATCTGACAATGCAGTCGGCCGAGGATCGACACAAAGAAGCTCCGAGCTTAACAGGAAACAAATGCTCACATGATCATCATGATTACATAGTCTAGGTAGCTTCATGCATTTCATCCTGCACATTTGTGTGAAAAGGCCGCAAATACATATTCCGATACTTGGTGAAACTAAAAAGATTCATACAAACAGCTGAAAGGGTTTTCTCTCTTCTACTGTCATCGCGTGATCTGAGCATCAAAGATTAATTTAGATTTGTAGTATTATTCTAGGCCTGCCTCTAAATTATCCAAGAATTATCCATCAACGTCGATCAAAAGCTCACATGTTTCTTCAATGTGACCTCTTGTATCATGCTGCGGCCACTGTGGTATCCGAGCCACTCGCCCTGCCTGAATGAGATAGAACACTATTCCTCCGAGCAGTGGCATTATTACTGGCCTGTTCCTCGTCCTTCTCCCTGGCTTCGCTCTTCTTGTCAGTCGGCGCAAATGTGCTTCTGATTCTAATCTGCTTACCGTATCCGTAGAATAGAAACGGGATAACGGCTAGAACTGTACCTACTCCCCCAATTAGACATCCACCACCACCAACTCCCAGTGTATCGAACATTTATATTGTGAATAAGGGGGCAGCAGCGCCGCACGCTGATCGAGCGGTGGTATTGGCTGCAGTAGCAGACGCGGCGTACATAGGATAAACGTCGACGAGGTATGTCAAGAAAGCCACGAAGATCTACATCAAAGATGTAGCTAGGAAAGTTCCCGCCAGTGTCGGTACGATCCAATGGATAGAACTGTAGGGACCAATATCAGTATACATGTATGTTGGAGAGACTTCAAGCTCGAGAGCGTGTGGTGAGTTGAGTTGCAGCAAGGATTGTGATATCTCAGTGACTTACTTATACTCAGCCGTCCATGCAAACCAGAACATGGTCACGGCGAATCCAACACCTCCAATCATTGCCAATGGCAGTCTATCTTCGGGCTCCATCTGTTTGTCCCCATTCGCAATCTTTTTCTTTCGAATTCTCGTGTCAATCAAAACTATGCCACCACCAATGAATGCACCTGAGAGTACGTTAGTGTAAGTTCAGAGCGAAGTCGTATCAACGAAAAGTACTCACCAATTACAGTCCCAACCAAGGGCAGCTCTCCGACACCGGGGCTCCAGCCGCGTCGCTGCTGAAACACGATTAGATAGATGCTGAAAAGCATATACAATAATGTGTAGACTACAGACATGTAGACCGCGCAGACGGATGATATGGTATCGGAAAGGATAATCCACGGTCTGGTCAAGGCGATACGGTACACAGTCTTCAGTGTATGATCACCCTCTTCAGAACGAGCTTTGACATTCTCATGACCAGGAACCTTTGCGTTTCGTATTCTTCGAGCCTTCTTAAGGAGAATTGTGGGAGTATGTGTCTCGGGATTAGTCAATATGATGAGAGCTGTTGCACCACCAAGCCAGAGAAGCACATAGAAACTCCAACGCCAGTCCCTCTTCAGCTCGAGGAACCGCTGGCAGCAATAACTGGGGGCAGTCGGCCATGATGAGGAGCCAAGACTCATAGTTATATTAAACGCACATCGAATGCCATATCTGATGTCGACTAGCGAGTTAGTTCTCTTGAAGTCAATGACACTGTTATCCGTTCTCTGATCTTCATGCCGCATCATCTTATTACACCATCCCTTTAAATTCGATAAGGCAGGTGGATTGTATCTTTGGAGAAAAATCCCTCTTTTGACCCACTTTTTCGAGTTTTTCCGTTGTGACCTCCTAGAGACCTAGTAGTTAGGTGATTTAATTTATATATAAATATACTAAAATTAAATAG
>VYWZ01000567.1:0-19758 GCA_008711595.1 Fusarium xyrophilum | reverse complement strand
TATAAGAGGTATAAGTCTATTATATTTTAGGTTTTGAAACAGTGAGCCCTATGGACTTCCGTACTGGGGTCTATCTAACCCTTTTTGATGAGCTGGTTGGATATTATCGTAGGGCCAAATCAGCTCAGAAGCAGCAGCACATTGGAGTTTATTAGCCATGCAAACCCTCACAAGAAAGCAACACCAAATCTTACAGGCACAGTGCTGAGAAGATGCTCAAATTCCTGTATGACTACCTATTGATCCTCTCGACACCGCTATATCAATCCGACTGACCCGGACAAGGAATACTCCCTCGATGGACCATCCATCTGATCGCTTCCTTGATTCCTTCAGCCGCTAGAGCCAAAAGCCCTGGACTTGTCTAGGAAAGCAGGTTGGCAAGTTGCTGCAAACACTCCCATGGGTACACAGGAGCATGGCCTCAGGCGGTGTGTCGCAAACTCTTTTCCACCTACCTTGGCTTTGGGGGACCATCGTACGAAAAAGAACCCGTGTTTACAGTGATACCTACTGTCCTGTACTGGCCGAGGAAACGTGCGAGATGGGCCATTCTGGTGCTACACCCAATATCAGCTCTGCTATAGACCCGCTGCAGCGAGGCCTTCTACTGCAGCGCTGTTGGATCAGGATATGTCTCTCAACAAACACATCCCATCTCTGCAAATGAGCCCATCTCCAATGCCTCCTCAAAATGGCGTCCAGGCACTCACTCACTATCAGGCACTTGACCGGTCATGATCAAGTCCACCTGGGCGGTAACGGAAGAGGGGGGCCACTCTGATTCCTTATTCGACAATGGCATTTTCGTCAAGCCACATCAAAACTGTTTCCACGCTTCCATCGCCAGGGTCCAGTCTGGGCTGGGCTGTAGGGGTAACTCATTGTCGGCCTCATTTGTACATCGCAACCTGTAAGCTTCCGCATAGTATGCCTCAGATGCAAGCCAGCAACTTAGCCACGAGTTTTCAGCCTAGTTCGAAAATTACAGTCCAATAAATAGTTCAGCCTCCTTGTAAAACATGGCCAACGGCATGGCCCAATACCTGCAAGGACCCGACAAACTGGAGTAGTGTTGGTCATCCCAGTTACGGCTTGATTGTACCAATCAAAGAGGCCTTACCACCATATGCCGTTATCCCCTACAGTTGATTTGGGGACTCTAGTTGATTCAGAGCTTATCAGGGCTTCTGAAAGACCGAAACCCTAACAAACCTTCCAGTGTAAGCAATATGGAGTTCACACCAAGTGTTAAGGCTTTCTCATAACTGGAACCCAATGCATGCATCCTAGCCAAGCCACAAACAGCTTCCAGAACATGCGTGACAGTATCTGGTTAGGATAAATGACTGTGATAACCTCATCAGAGTTCCTGCTGACCGCCCCCTGGCACAGTCAAGGTGAAGCCGGCAAGGTACGTTGAGTGACGACTTGGCGGTATGACTACGAAAATTGATGGATCTTTTATTGATCTACTACGATGATGAGAGTTCCTGTAGATCTTAAAATCAGCCCATTGCGGTTTGGTACAACGGTTTTCAGCAACAAACAAGCCTGACAAGGCGTTATCGGTAACCCACTAATATCAGCCATTCTGTCCTTCAGGTCTGATTGGACTCGATCTCATCAAAGCCATTCCAGAGATCATGTTTATACGGAACAAAAAGCTGAGCATTGGAACGGCCGCTGTGCCGCAGGGCCTCCCACTTGAGGAGGGGACACAAGTGCAATATCAACCAGTCAGAAGGACAAATCATGGCTTCTGCATGTTGGCAAACGATTTGCTGCGCCAGAGGAATACACTAGCCCCCACAAGGTCACGATGATGCTGCTGCTGCTCTTGACCAGGTGGTGGAGAGCTGTCAGGGTGAAGGCAGCATATGATGACTTGCAGTTCATGGCTAGGCTGCCCCATATCGATCAGACTCTTCTTAAGATCTCGGTGAAGATCAGTCAGACATGTAATTTTGACTGACGTTGCGTGCACATGGCAAACGCCAGCTGTCCATCGTACTATCTCTGTCATCCTCTGGCTTTCTCATTCTCATGCAGTTCGCCTTGATACGCACATCTTCGGTTGAGGCATGAAATATGAGGTAACTCTTGCAACAGTCATGAGTTCCAGACCGATTGAGTGGGCGAAATTTTCCTCCTTTTTCTCCTCAAAAGAAAGGTGTCACCATCATCAGCAGTGTGATCCGACACGAAGGTACATATGGGCAGTTAATGCAACAGGTGGGCAAGCCTCATCAATCGGGGTGTTTCTGTCCATACAAACGTATACCCGCTGTCTGGGTCTTGCGTCGCATTACATTGTATTGTGTGCTCGACATCCTGCATGTCAAAACTCTGATGCTTCTGCGGCCTCAATGCGGTTGGGCATGCAAACGCTTTTGCCGCCATAGCCCCACAGTGCGCAGCAAGTGTACAACGCATCAACACCGCCTTTCCACTTCTTCCGTCGTGTTGCTCGTTCAGCATGAAAGGCAGACATCTTGGAAGGCAAGCAGGCCACCGAGGTCCGTCTTATCCACATCCAAATGAGGCTGGAGCAGAAACATCGGGAAGTCCTATGGAGTGGCAATCGTAGAGCGAAGGGATACTGAGGAGTAATTGCATTGTTGCAAGCTCTGTCGTATGAGGCCGTGTTCAAAAGTGGCATATCTCCGATAATTCTCAAAAATAAGGCCTCTGTGGCACTAATACAAACGTTTTGTTTTGTTTTATTATGTTCTTGTAGTCTCATTGTTGCTGTACAACCTGCACATTGTTCTTCTTCTGTAAGAATCATTAGTATCGGCTGTACTCTTACATCAAGGGCTGGGTATTTTTTCTCTTACCTTCCACTTCTCAAGATCATCCTGCTTCGTCTTGTATTGCTTCACCAAATCATCCAGCACCTTGCGAAGCCCTTCTTGGTTGGTCTTGAGGGCTGGTATAACATCCTTGACCGTCCTCTCAACCAGCACACCATTGATGAGACGGAAACACTTTCTGTCTTCTGAGAGGGGCTCTAGTGTCTCCAAAACAAGTCTGGTGAAGACCATATCAGAATCAGTAGTTCAACATGCGGTAACACTATGTTGTGGGAGGAGGGAGTTTGGGACAAGCTGACACCATGCTCAAGCTGTCTTAATGACGGGGAAGACGATAGTGAAGAGTAAGCCACTTACTTGTGCTCCTCGGTTTCTTGCTCAATGTCACCGATTCTCTGAGCTATTTGCTGAAGAGTGTTTTTGTAGTTGGAGTAGGTAACTTGAAGATCTAGACAACGTGAGTAAGAGGCGGCGTCATGGGGTGTTTCAGAGGGGGGTTGTGCTGACCTTGCTGCTTCTTAGCAGGTACCTGGGTCACTGAAGACATCTTTGTCTAAAGGAAGCAATGTGTTCCGATATACTGCTTCTCTCTGTTGGTTGTGTATCAGTGGATGTTCTCTTGTGTGGAAATACTTGTAGAAGCCAACGCTCCAAATCCGATGGAGCCTCCCGCCTGGTCCGTGCACCTCGACCCAATATTCAATCTCAGCATGCGGCAATCACTATATTTCTTTCAGGATCCTCCAACTCTGTCCAGTACCTACCTATATCGACATGATCATGCATCCTCATCTTCACACAAAGAATGCTCTGGGTAAGTCCTTCGAGGGCTTTATTGCCACCGCGCGCTGACCCCAGTCACAGCGTGTGAAGAGGTCATCGCCGCTCTCGAACAGTGCCATAGCCAAGGCTTTATGCACAAGGCTGTTGGGAGCTGCAATGACGCCAAAGAGAAGGTCAACGAATGTTTAAAGATCGAACGATCAAAGATGCAGGCCGAAAACCGAAATGCTGCCCGGGCAAAGCGCGACAAAATCCGGGAGCAGCAGCGGGAATTGGGACTGTGATATAGAAACGCCTCACGATACGATGCCAACAACCCGAGCTCGACACGAAGCGAATCCATTGACGATGGGCTGTCTTCGACCTGCATACTAGAAACATTTTGGCTGGCGTTCTGGGCGATAAATTCATGACAAGGAAGCATGAGGTTGTGACAGTACAAGCGTTGATCATCGTACGACCCTATTTCAGTTACCAGGTTACTCTTAGTCGCCATGAGGTGCATGTTCCTATATCGCGATCACTTCCTGACACCGAACTTGTATTGGGGCGCCAAGACTTATCATCAAGCAGAACATTATCTAGTAGGTAGGGGGGGAAATAAAACTCAGGACCTTAAGCCCAACTGGTAAAGAGATTTAGGTAACTTAGTATAAATTTAGGATAAGTTTAGGATACCTTTTGTAGAGTTTATTTTGCCACCCTGAACCTAGGTCTCGTGTTTTCTTGCTCCCAAAGGACTACCTATATAGGTACTGTGAAATATGTACAGTATTACAATATTGTCTGCCTCATTTTTGGCTCTTGAAAAGATGCAAAAATGAGGGGAAGAAAAAGAAAGGGAGAAAGTAACCAAGGGTCGATGACTGAAATAAAACCAACCATCAGGAGAATTGTCATCAGCATTCCGTCGATGGCCCTTACCAACGCCCCTGAGACAACGACAATAGAAGCATCTGGCACAATCACCGGTGTATGAGTTGGAGCTGGCCTACGGTGAAACGTTGGGGGTGAAACGTTGGGGGTGAAACGTTGGGTTAGGGGCATCAGAATAACCGTTTCCTCCCACGGGCACTGCAGAAAGCTCCGCTTGACCATGGCTAACCTTGGCTGTAGGGGAAGAGTTCTTGGGCTGAGTCCCCTGAGTGTCCGGCCTAGGCTCGTAATGTTCAACTATGTGGGTTTCGTGAGCCTCATAATCTCTTGTGGGCGCTGCGACAGCTGCACCGGCTGGAACAGTAATAGCAATGGTGTTCTCTCCGTTGTGGCCACACCTGTTGCAACCCATCTCGATAGTCGTCGTCTCAACCGTTGGCGGTTTCTGATACTGACATCTGCGGCAAAGGGGCGGTCGCAACGTGGTACAATACTCGGTGATAGTCAAGTCAGACGGGTTATTAGGGTCAACAATGGTGCATGTTACGTTACAGTGGTGATTATTGGCACCACAGCTTCGGTCCTGGTCAAGTTGCCTGCATTATAAGAGACTGTCGCGAGTGGGGGCGTGACCGGCTTTGCGCCTTGTGATCTAGTGACAGGAACTGAAGGCTCAAGGGTGATGACGGACTCAACAAATGTTTCTGTGCTTGAGGGTGGAGAATTCGAAAATGTCGGGTTCTCAGTAGGCAAGCCGGAAGACTCAGAGGTCAAGATAGGCTGAAGAGTGATCTCTGTGGAGGCTGCTGTGAAGGCAGATATCCCTGCTGTGCTAGGAGCTTCCGAAGTCGTCAAAGAGCTGGATATGGCTTCAATCTGCACATACAAAGTGAGCAAAATGCCAGGAGGGGCATCTCGACGTCGAAGGCGCGACTCCGGGCTTGAGTCGGTCAAAATCACACCGCCACAGAACAGGCCCGAGTCCCCAGGGCATGGCAGGTCACAGTTTCAGCAGAGTGCAAGGTATCTGCTGCATAACAGGACCTAACTGAGATGAGCCGGATGAGCGTAGCGTTGATGATTCATAACTTACCTCTGGTAGATACCTATACAGGCACGTCCTTTTCCTAATCTGGCACACTCTGCAGTGGTCATATCAGGTCCCTCTCCGATCAAGTCAAAGCTGGGATAACCAGCTGCAGATCCTAAGCAGCCGAAGAACTTGAAGGTCCCGATCACTGCTAGGTTAGACGGTACGGCAGATGAGGTAGCAGCTGTTGGTATCACTGGAGACGGTGTGTCCTGGGCTATTGGAGTGGTGGCTGTCGAAAGCTTATTGTCAGATCCATTTTATGCACATACGGTGAGGTTTAAAGGGGAAACATCAGAGGTCACTCTCGTTGTTGTAGGTGTCTTACCATCACTAAAGCTTGTCTCCTCCCACGAGTTTGAAATTACGTCTGTCGAGGACTTCGTCTCTTCGGCAGCACTTGTTTCCAAGGACTCGGCTGTGGTAATTTCCGGTATTAGGGCTAGTTTTGCTGTTAGTACTGGGCTCTTTGCAGCTGTAAATGTAATGACTGTGGCAGGGAAGATGGGCTTTAAGATAAAAAAGGTGAGTGCTTACTTATTGCTGACTCGCTTGAGAGGCCACTACTCAAGCTCAGGGTGACCTCGCCGGTAGACGTTGGGACTGCGAGGATAGTTGATGACACTCGAACTTCCTGCCGAGAGGTAGTTGTACTGTCTATGGAGCTTTCGGACAAGCTCGTTGTTTCGAGGCCAGTAGTGCTCTCGTTGGAAGAGTTTGGAGCTGTTTTAGTTGTAGTATCAGATGTTGGGGCAGTACTAGAATCGATTACGATGGCTGAATACTCTGTAGCTGTGTCAGTTCGTTCGACACTTGTTGTTACTGTTATTGCCATGGTAGAGTTTGGGAGTTCTTCTAAAGTGACTGAGCTACTGGCTTCGGTTGATGTCTCCATAACGTCTATGGTAGTTTCGGTGATAGTACCTGTGTTAATGGTTGTAGTAATGTCTGTGGCCGTTCCCGAAGCAGTGGATGTTGTTTCCTTTGCAGTCGTAGTAGTCGTCTCCTCAAGGGTGGTCATAGTGGTCGTCTCTTTTCTAGTTGTTGCCATACTAGTATCTTCAGCAGTACTAGTTGCCTCCTGAGAAGTTGTTATTGGTTCATCCTGAGTAGTTGATGTAGAGTGCTCTTCAGAGGTAGTTGTTGTCTCGTTTGTAACTGTCGTCGTTGTAGGCTCCTCGGTAATGATGGTAGTTTCTGCTGCTGCTACCTCGATTTCAATCGTTCTGGACACAGTTCCCGAAGCAGTGATAGTAGAGGTGTAGGGAGTATCGCCTGCTGCCAATGTAGTTGTGGTTGTGACGTAGGCAAGTCGGAAAGGTTCGTTGCAGTCAACGCAGGCTTCAGCTTTAATCATCATGGCAGAGTCGAACACGGCGTCTGAAGCATCACAGACTGCGACGACCACTGTCTGCGGACCTCCGGGAAGTAACGGTACATCTATCCAATAAGGCGGCGACTAGCTGGCGTACGAGGTAACGCTGTTGGGCGGTACGATAACCAAAGGTTGTGACAGGCAGGGGCTCATCGCGGTCAGTCTATCCCCATTACCATCCAAAGCATAGTCCTGGTTGTCTACGAATATACCGATTGGTTCAGGAACGTCCCTTGGTTCATCAGTTGACTGTAAAACACTTTGTTGCCCGTATTACTGACCCAGATTCTTCCCAAGCCATGACAACCTCGAATCTCACTCCTCCGAGGCCTGAGAGAAGCAAGACATCCGTGGTCAATATCGCAGCGTTGTTACTTGAACTTCCGCCGCAGGACGTTACTGACCCAGTCGCCGTTTGGAAGAGCTCCCACAGCAGCTCCCGAGGTGAGGATCGCTGCGTCTCCCATGCCGAAAGGTCCATCAGTGAATGTTCCCGAACTGTCCGATGCGCCTGTAAAAGATGCTGAGATGACACTTATACCGGTGCCAAAGATAGCAGAGGCCAGAGCGTCTCCATCAGGGTCTGCCGTGACGCTGAATGCGTATGAAGCACGTAGCAGTACTGCTAAGGCAACGAGCCTCGACAGATGAAATTCCGTCTTCAACGACGTATTTCAGAACCAAAGAAACCGGGCGCAAACGTTGCCTTCCTATGACTTTCAATTCAAGGAGTGGTCGGTGGATGAGATCAAGAAGGTTCTTTATATGCCTTTCATAAGCAGCTCATGTCTGAATAACAGCTACAAAGGGGGAGCTTCGAAAGTGCCCTAATTCACTCATGGATAACATCCATTCCAATGCCAAAAGGCTGATGATCATATTTAGATTACCTACTATCAATCGATCCACGCGGTTGCCTCTAGTAGCCTGCAGCTAATGCAAGTCTTCTGCTGCTTTCTTCTATCTCATTATTGTAGTGGTTAGAAAGACTACGAGCGATAGGAAAACTAAGTTCAGATGAGCTTAAATCAACGTCTTCTGCAGTCTACATATGTTGGAGTGACATGCCAAAGATCCCCTTACACTGCCATTTTTCAGGATGTCATCCAGACTTGGTGAGTTCAATATCGACATTCCTTGGATGAAAGCTTGGTTGTGGGATAAGAGAAACCATAACATGACAAGTAACGGTCGTGCCGCTATAGTCTACTTTGACAATGAACCTTCAGCCATACTTCAAAAATCTGGTGTTCTCCAAGTTGTAAGCCGAGTCGCAATAGAACCTTCTGAAACTTGATAGAATGTTTTCGTTCTTATTCGAATGCTGACAACCTTAAGAATAACATGTGTAATCGACGATGATAAGCGAGACGTTGACCTAAGAGGAGATGAGATACTTCTAGTATGAGACATTCATTAAGCATGTAACAAGCTTAGCCTTCAACCCATGATTCTCTCCGAAACTTAGCGGGTTATTGTTAAGAGTCAGAATATCGGTATTGATCAAATGAGACAGCTCACAGTACACGACTCATGGCAGTCGGTGACTGGGAATGTTGTAAGTAGAAGGCATGAGAGAAGAATTTGATGCCTCGTAAGATTCTACGTTCACGCGTTTTGAAGCCGTTGATTCCTACCGTCTTACCATAAAAGAGGCTGACCTGAGCGCCGCCAGAATTCTGTGGTGATCTCTTGATAATACACCATATCGATAGAACTGCATTTGGAGCTCTTTCTCATAACGTATCGTATGTCAATTGAGGGAAGTGCTCCTGGCGGGTCCTGGTGTTAAGCATATCACAACACTATGTCGATGTCTCACACTCAGTCGGAATAGTTCCAGATAGCCAGTCCATCGATCCAGAACAAGTGATCATACTGCATCGTACCATTGTTTTTGACTAAGCTATGATCGTCTGACGGCTGTCTCAGGCCCTCCTTCGAAGAGCAGAACCGTAGGTGAAGAGGCCAAATGCTGAAATGACGCTGAGAAGAATTGGAACGGGTTTCCTCAGACGAAGGGCTCGCGGGAAAGCAGATCCCCCAAGAACGACGGAGGCTAAAAGACCAAGATCGACTCCATAAGGCTGCTCATTCTGAATGCGATAGCCACCAAGAGCATCTACAAGGGAGTGATTAACACGCTGTCATGCTAAGGGGAAGGTTAGGGAGATAATATCGGGACTTACATAAGAATCCAACAGTACAGCCAGCAACAATCGAAGGAACAGATCGTGTGCGCGCGTACCCCATGATACCACCTCCTGCGGTCAGAGCACCGAGGATGTAGGCGGGAAGCTCAAGATCGTGGTAATTGACGGTGGCCTAAACTTGTTAGCCAAC
This sequence comes from Fusarium xyrophilum, assembly GCA_008711595.1. Lineage (NCBI taxonomy): Eukaryota > Fungi > Ascomycota > Sordariomycetes > Hypocreales > Nectriaceae > Fusarium > Fusarium xyrophilum. Next base: position 10,475 of record VYWZ01000567.1, on the reverse strand, counting down.
GAGCTGATCAATGTTGTTACAGGGCTCATTACTCGCCATTGTATTTTGTTTTGTCTTTACGGTCTGGTCTCTCAGTGAAATTTTGTAGATTTCCTAGATGAAAGAGCAACTTTCCTCTTTTATGTCCAAGATGAAGCTGCGGAGCTCTCGGCCATTGACGACGTTTCGAGGTACGTACCTCACAGTTCATGGTGAGGGTGGGTCTATACCCCCGGATTCTTGGCTTTTTGTAAGCCAATCATATCCCGTTCACCTTGGAGCTTTGCTTTCGTGTCCAGAGGAAGCTCTCCTACGGATACTGCACTTTGAAGTACCTTGAACTAACCAAACTCACCGACCTCAACATCAAACACTACAAATCAACCATCACCAAAGCCTCATAATATCGAAAGAAACACCCACACCAAACAAACAGTACAACTCACCCAACAAACCCTCCCGAATTACAACAATGGCGGCTAGGAAGAACGTCCGCGATATCAACCCCTCGGCCGCCGCTACCACTAAGGCCAGCACCACCAGCGCTGGTTCAGTTCCTCCTCAGCCTCAGCCCAAGCCCGTCGCCATCGCCATCGCCAAGAACGAAATCAAGGGCGAAGTTCAGTGGGACAAGGTAGTCCAGAACCTCTACAATCACTACGTCAACAACACTCCTCAGCGCATCAAGTTGGTCGATGCTTTCATGGTCTTCCTTGTTGTCGTTGGCGTTCTCCAATTCATCAACTGCGCCCTCGCTGGCACCTTCGTGCGTCTTTCTCCGTGGATATGCAGTCTTTTATCGATTGCTAATGCTTCTTAGCCCTTCAACGCTTTCCTGTCCGGCTTCTGTGTGACAGTTGGGCAGTTCGTCTTGACTGGTATGTTACGACAACGGGCGACCCCGAAAGATTATGGCTAATGATACTCAGCTTCGCTACGACTTCAAACAAATGAGGCTGTCAAGAATGATTGTCCTTCAGTTTCCCCCGAAAGGTTTGTCGACCTCGGTTCAATAAAGGAGACCCAACACTAAGCTTCTCTAGAGCTTTCGCCGACTACATCGTCTGCAGCTTGATCCTGCATTTCTTCTCCATCAACTTCATTAACTAGACGGCTGGTTGAATATTGTGACCCTGGTGGCATAGCGACCTCTTGAGGGCTGCTACGTCGGACCCACCGGGCAGTGTACGATAAAAGACGGCAAACCACGAAATTCTTTTTTTAAAAAGTTTGACCAATAGATCGGGAAATAGAACAATCAGCAAGGGGAATCATTTACATGTGCTATCTCGCCATACTCTCATTCTACTTCACCACCACTGGCCTGAGTCTCTGGCTTTGGTGAGTCCCGTGGTGGACCGCCTTTGGGTGGGGGAGGGGCTGGTAAGTTCCTAGCCGAAGGTGCATTGTCCACAGCCCGACTCTTCTCTTCCTCCTCTTTAAAGTAATCATCCATCAGCCTGTTAGGGTTGTGGCCATGGCGTTCCTTCTTCTTGCCGGCTCCCCTCGGCGGTGCACTCGCCGGAGCATCACCTATCACCTGTGCAGGCACCAAAAAGTCTCCTGCGGGAGGGGCGGGCTCCGAGCCACCTATAGCAGGAGTAAATGCGTCCTCACTCTTTCCATTGCTGGCTCCGTCGAACATCGTCTCGCCAGGGGCATCAACGGGCTCGCTCAGAGGAGGAGGTATCCTGTGAAGGGCTCCGTATCCAAGCACGCAACCCAGCGCTCCTTGGCCACCCCAATCCCTGCTGGGCTGTATTGTGACTTCTCTGGTGACATTGTATTCGTTGTTGTAGACCCAGATTCGCATCGGCCGTCCAATAAAGTCCTCGACGAGCTCGCCCAGGCCACCCTCGCCATATAACGCACCCTCAGGACTGCCGAGGATATAGTCACTGTATGGCAGAAGACCGGCGGCATCGGCGGGGGAGTTGGCGGGGACATCGAGAACGTGCCAGATGTTGGCAGCAAGGGCCAGCGGAGCGTATTGGAGCGAAAGACCGAGGGATGCAGTATCTAACGCAACAGGAGCATGGATTTCTCTCGTTCTTTGGCCCTAATTGTTGTCAGTAGGAGAGTTCAGAAGGCGCAAAGCTAATAGTTTACTTTTGCATTCCATAATCCCAGGGTAACTGTGCTGCCCGCGCAGTTTCTCACTTCCTGGCTGAACAAGGCTGGTTCAGGGTCCTCCTAGACTAGTTGTTAGAAGAGATAAGGAGCTTAGAGTACCTAGAATGGGCCAACATACAATAGGTCTACCATTGATTCCAACAATAAAGTCAAACCAGGGCTCGATAGCAAGCTCCAGGTTGGTATTGCGCAGCACCTGGAAGCCGAAAGAGCCTCGCTCTTGCTGCCTCTGTTGCTGGACGTCTCCGTCCAGGCGCGAGATGAAGCGGTTTAGCACATTAAACATTGCTTCGGTGACTTTTTCTTTAGATCCGTGTGCGTCTATTATTGCTGGGGATCAAAGGGGTTGATGTGTTAAGTACCTTAGGTACTGTATCAGATGGAAGCATGTCAAGGGCAGATCGAGCAATCGCAAGCTGTCACTATTACAGTGGCAGCCTTGCAGCGATGGCGTCTGTGCCAAGTCCACTTGTCTCTATGTGGGGCAAACTGTGGGGAGCTCATCGTCAGCCTCGTGCTCAATTTCATGGCAAGTCTATGTTTCAATTTTTGACAAAGAATGGCTGCTAGCTATTAACACAAAACTCACTTGTACTATACCTCCGATCAAGATATGAGTAGTTCAGGGGTAGAAGTGTCGCTGGACGACTCCGAGTACTCTCTGAAGCCCGCTGAAGAGCTGCCTCTTACTGTTGATTGTCACCACTATCAAGGAAAGCATGAGGTGCCATGGGATATTCAAAAGTGAGCAAATATGGACTAGGTCACTTCTCTCGATCTTGCTAATATGGTCAGATACTTTGCGCAGCGTTATTCGATCTTTTCATTATATGACTATGGAGTTTACATGACGGACGATGCCTGGTTTGGTGTGACGCCCGAGCCAGTAGCAAAGTGAGTATACAATCTCTGAACCTCCTCAAGGCTCTGCTAACTCTAATCTAGCCAGGTGGCTCATGATATGTACGGTACCGATCAAAAGAAGCATATCCTGATCGATGTCTTTGGTGGTGCAGGGGGTAACAGTATTGCCTTTGCTCTTTCTGAACGATGGAGTCGCGTTATCTCTATTGAACGTGACCCTTCAACTCTAGCCTGTGCCCAGAATAACGCCAAGGTCTATGGTATCGCGCCGGGGCTAATCACGTGGGTTCTCGGTGATAGCTTCGAGTACCTCGACAAGTTATTCAATCACACAGAAGAACTGCACCCGAATCTGAGAGTAAGCCTTGACGAAACAGTACTGTTTGCAAGTCCACCTTGGGGCGGCCCTGGATACCGCACTGATGAAGTATTTAATCTTTACAACATGCAGCCGTATAATCTTGACGATTTACACACTGCATACAATAGGCTGGATCACGCGTTGTTTCTCCCACGGACGAGTGATATCCGGCAAATCGCCAGACTAGCACCTCCTGATAGGAAAGTCGAGGTTGTTCAATACTGCATGGAGGGTGCCAGCAAGGCCCTGGTAGCTTACCTTCCAGGCAAATACTCAAGGGCCCGCCAGTGAAAGACTCCCTCTAGAACAGATCACTGTCGCGACTCGCATACCAATGAAAGAAGGCTGTACCTGAGGAAGGGTGCTGCTGAAAGTCTCGGGCATTTGGTTGACGAGATGATGCTGCTGTCGGGGAAACAATACTTATCTAGGTATTTGATGCCGTACATTGCCTATTCAACGGCATAGTAATATAATTTGGAGCTCAGGCAGACATCAATAGCACGCTGGTGTATCTTCCAAGCGGGTATCCTCCAGCTTATTCAAATTGCATAAGTGATCGATGTACAGTACGCATGGTTTCATTGGCACTGTACTGTGAATGGTTGGATTTATCCACACGCAGGAATTTTCGCATCGGAGCCCAAACTTGGCAACTTGTTCTGCAGAGCCAAATACTTTTCTTCATCATGGCAAAAGATAAAAAGAAGAATGCTGACGCCAAAAAGGCGAAAAAGGTGACGTCATATTCTGTGCTACCACGTCTACCTATGTCTTTGCCCCTCCAAATATGACTGCCCCTCCATGCATCATGACATGATGAACGTTTAATTAATGACCAGAATTAGGCTGAGAAAGCAGCCAAGCAGGCCAATAAGGGTGAAAAGAAGGCCAAGAATAAGGCTGCCAAGGTCGAAGGAAGTGATGCCGAAGATGTTGATCTTGATGAGGTGCTCGAAGAGTACCGAAGACAACAGGAGCAGTTCCTCAAGATCACTGAGACGGTAATTGATGTGCCTCCGAGAGCGAGAGCTGCTTCAACGTTGATGGCTTCACCTCATGATAGCAATACTTTACTACTTTTCGGTGGCGAGTACTTCAATGGCTCTCTCGCTCAGTTCTTTAACGATCTAAATATCTACAACATCAACAGAGACGAGTGGCGATGTGTAACTTCACCCAACGCTCCACTCCCACGATCTGGTCATGCCTGGACCAGAGCCGGAAATCCGAACCATGTCTATCTCTTTGGCGGGGAGTTCTCTTCGCCAAAACAGGGCACATTTCATCACTACTCAGATTTCTGGAGACTGGAGCCTGCAACGAGGGAGTGGACGAAGATTGACAGCAAGGGAAAGGACAAGAGCCCTTCAGCTCGAAGTGGTCACCGAATGACGTACTGGAAGCAGTACATTATCCTCTTTGGTGGTTTCCAAGACACTTCAAATCAGACAAAGTACCTTTCAGATCTCTGGATCTTTGATACTGTTAACTTTGTGTGGCACTCTCCTCAACTGCCTCCTGCCCAACTCAAGCCAGATGCTCGCTCATCCTTTACTTTGCTACCCCATGAACAAGGTGCGGTTCTCTACGGAGGCTACTCACGTGTAAAGGCGACTGTCAACGTCAAGCAAAAGGGCAACAAGGGACCTAGCCAGGCTCAGCGAAATGTTCTTGTTCCCAAGGTTCATGAAGACTGCTTCTTCCTCAGAATTTCCCAGCCTGCCACAGACGCCAACCCCAATGCTCCCCCGGTTGTTCGCTGGGAAAAGCGAAGGAAGCCTGCCAATGCTCCCAACCCTACACGCGCTGGTGCGACAATGGCCTGGCACAAGGGCCGCGGTATTCTCTTTGGAGGAGTGCACGACGTTGAGGCTAGTGAGGAGGGGATGGATAGTGAGTTTTTCAACCAGCTTTTCGCTTGGAACATTGAACGAAATCGTTTCATGCCCTTGGGTCTACGAAAGCCTCGTCAACAGAAGAAGGCTGCTACTGAGCCCCGAGGCGGGCGCCGTGGTCGGGCCCAAGCAAATGAAGACGAGCTTCTGAGACAGCTTGCTGCTTTGGAGACTGGAGCTTCTCTGGATGACGCTGATGATATCGAGCTTGCCAAGAAGGAAGAGGAAAGAGACGACGACAAGCCAACAAGAGAAATGCCAGTGGCCATGGAACCCCCGCACGTAAGGTTTAATGCTCAACTGGCGATTCAAGACGATGTCCTCTATATCTATGGCGGAACATTTGAGAAGGGAGACCGAGAGTTTACATTTGATGATCTCCATGCCATCGACCTTGGAAAACTAGATGGTTGTAAGGAGATCTTTAGTCGGCCCGTCGAAGACTGGATCGTAAGTGATGTGGGAATGACGTATGAGATTTTGTTTGCTGACTCGAGTTTCAGGAGTCCGATGACGAGGACGACGTTGAGGATGAGGATGAGGAGGATGAAGAAGACGAGGACGAGGACGAGGAAGAAACGGGTCAGCAGCTCTACACACCCAGCAAGAGGAAGAAGAAGCAAGATGAGGTTTCTGAGGCTTCATCGGAACCTTCATCGGAGCCTTCGGCGCCCTCAGAAGAGGATGAGACTGAGACTGTAGCCACTACTGTGGACGACGGACTACCCCATCCTAGAGTACGTATTTTCCCATCTTTCATTTCAATAACATGAGGGGTTTGCTGACAAAGCAATAGCCTTTTGAGAGTCGACGAGAGTTCTTCGCTCGGACATCAGCTGAGTGGCAGGAGATTTTGATGACGAGCCTCCGCTGGAAGAACATCCAGCCCGAGACACTAGCTATCAAGGAGATCAAAGCTAAGGCCTTTGAGCTCAGTGAGGAGAAGTGGTGGGATTGTCGTGAGGAAATTGTGGCTCTGGAGGAGGAACAGGAAGCTGCTGGTATTCGGGAGGTAGTAAGCTTAGCGGAGAGAGGAGATGCTGTATCTGGTGGTGGAGCGAGAAGGAGGTAGATAAAGTTGGATGTGGCAGCTGTCGTTTATGTAAATCGATATGAGACCCTCTTCTGCACCCTCTTGATAACCTCCTATTCTCATTCTGTACGACCGCTCCGTCGTTCTTTTCCCGCCTATATACTGGTTTCGGGCTCGGTCCCCATATATGCTGAGATTCATTATCTCAAGATTCAGCATTACAACAGTTCACGATAATGGGAAATGATTGCCCTGGGCATTTTCTGATGGTTTCTTAGTCATGTAGTCATCAACCACCGATTCTATTTCCTGAGTCAACCCCAACGCCACGCACGCCAATCCATGATCTCCTACAATCGCCTCACATCAGGAACACTACAACGGTTCCTCCACAACGCCAGTGGGTGACCACGTCGCTTTCTTGCCACGGGGTCATAGAACCAGAGCCGCAGCTCTCTCGGTAAGTCAGTTGGGAGACGCGGCCGCAGGCGGGTACGAAGCACCGCCGACCTCGACCTTGGGCTCGCACTCGCAGCGCTCAGCCTCAGGGACTTTGTCGATAACGGACTGAATATGGCTGCCGCAGCCCCACCAGGAGGTCTTCTCTGTATGCGTCTTAAGTACCACATTCTTGGAATTAGATACAAGGGCTTACTGCAGGTTCCGCAGGTGGCTTTTTTGCACATTTTGGGGGCAGTATTCTGACTTGATAGATATCAAGTGAGTTGTGAAAGAGGAGTCTGTCTATATCGGCTCGTCGGGGTCACAAGTGGAGAGCAAGGAATGGAGAATGGAGACTTTCCACTTCCAGCATGTCCGGACACGGCGATAACTAAGCCAGGGCCAGTGATTTGTCACGGATATAGTTAGTGAGTGTTTTGTGAACCAACCGGCATTTGAATGGATCAGGTTAGAATCATGAGATACGAAGAAACCCTTGGAATAGAAGCCTCGGCTTGTGATGTCATGATCATTCATGATCATTCATGACCATTATTAGACACTGTCAAATTGAACAAATTGATGTAAGTTCTTATGATAATGAAAAAAAAATATGCTGACAACTCCTGCTAACGACCCATCCCACGTCTTGAAAACCACATCATGATTCCTCACCAGCAGTCTTACTCACCAGAAGCCTGTTCTTAACAATCATTTCACTCTCAACAACTGATCGAATGAGGTTCAGTGTCAGTTCTCTCCCCTTTGCAACACTCGTAGGCGAAGCATCAGCTGGGACATGAAGAAACAGGGCCTTTCTGGGTCTCTGCAGTTTCCACAGCTCAGACAGACTTGAGTAGTAGATAAAGTCGCACATAAAGTGGCCTGCGTCTTCCGATATGCGCAGATCCGCCTCCTGTGCTTCCTGTCAGTATTGACACAGTCTCGGATCTGCTCAGCTTACCGAACTGTGCCCCTGCCACAAAGGGAATACTTCGTCGAGGTTCAGCTCCGTCTCAATCTCCTCTGGGAGGCCTCGCCACGGCCAGTCATGCCTTTCTCTCTCTTCTTCTCCGTCTATGTATTCGCCATCGACATCCGGATGCTTGTACCCGTCACGGTGACCTCTCCTCTCAATGGAGTAGAATGGTCGAGGACCAGCCATTCCAATGTGAATGACGATGTCAAACTTCTGTGGCGTGTCATGGAAAGACGGCACAAGGCCTCTCACAACCCGGTAATTGACACGGATAGGCTCAGGGTGCACCACGATGCGTGCCTTTGGCAGAACAACAGCCGCATGCCTCGAGTTAGGGTCCTTGGCTCGTAGCGGAGGAAGATATAAAGGCAAGCTGTTGGCGATTTCCCATGAGGGGTTGATGGGATACTGTTCTCTGAACGGCTATAGCATCTGCGGGTTAGCAGGAGTAACACAAACTCACATGACACTGCATATCCCGGCCAAGGTGTCACGATCTTGAGCTTTGCAGTGCTGTGTGACTTCGAGCGGGGTGGTCAAGCAAGCAAATGACACCTAAGATGAGAGAGGAAGCAAAGACATACACCAAAACCTGTGACGAGCACAGTAATCTCATCGGGGTCACCAATCTGCAGACCCATTATGCTTCGAGACTATCCCTACAATAGAATAGACTAGCGACCAGGAGGATGGAGAGAAGGAGGAGGATCTGGTCTTCTTGATATACTACTAAGTTAGTGGGGATGACAGGATCACCAAGTTGCCAACCTATAAATACCAAATAACCCTCCATGGGCAAGCTGAGTGAGAGGACATAGGCAAAAAGGGCAAAGTTGGCTTGTCGAATCCCAAATCAGACTTAAGCTGACCTCGGTTTTTAATTTACCTTACCTACTATCAGCATACTCTTTTCTTCTCCTGTTCTCCTTCTTCCTCTACTATATTTTTGACCGAGGAATCACAGATACCAACCAATGACCAACTTCTTCAACGGGAATGGAACAGGAATTGGACCAATGACATAGCAGCGTTTGATGTCAATTCATTGCCAAGACATGCAGGCTACCAAGTTCGGCATCGGTTTAGGGTAGTTGCAACATCAGAAACAAATAGCATCATTCATCAATTGTGATCATTCAACTTATGTTGTATTGGCTTATGACTAGTTCTCATGTATCATGGCAGTGGTAAGCCTGAAGATTCAGTGATAGCAGGGCTTCCTTCTTACCATAGTATGTTGATTCATGACAGCTGAAGCATTGCGCATCTTTGGGCATCACGCTGACTGAGCGAGAGCCTGTTGGGGTTGCTCGCATGTAGAGTCGAAGGAGGCGACTTGGATAGAATTGAAAGGATGGCATCAAGTTGAGTATATATTCATCAACAGAAAAGAACAAAAGTTGGAACAATGCCGTCGTCTATCGCATAATAATTGCTCATGTTTCTTGATAGACTTGCCCACTTAAGAGAGCCCGTTCCGTGCGGAGTTACCCAAAACAGACAGCCACCAAGTAGTTAACAGCTTGGATTCATCCTTTATAATAAACACCTTGCTTCAGAGCGACTGCAAACTTTTCCATATTATACAAATTAAACGACACCGCGAAAAAGACATCAACGTTGGAATCATCAAGCCCAGTGTATTTTCGTGATAAGGTAAGCCAACACGAAAAGTAAACTCCTAATTCATTCTGCCAAACTGTGCAGCGGTCACCACATTGTTCATCCAGATACATTACCCGAAGGATACAATGGGATCAACTCCGGACTACAGCCTGCCCCCGCAGGAGCTTGAATTTGACGGGTTTCTCTTCGATATGGACGGAACTATCATCGACTCCACGGAAGCAGTAGTGAAGCACTGGGAGACGTAAGTGCAGCTGCACCCGCCTCACGTCTTACGCGGCCAAGCTCAGGTGACTAACCAAGCAAAGAATTGGGAATGAGATAGGCGTTGCCCCCAAAGCTATCCTCGAGACTTCTCATGGACGACGAAGCATCGACATTCTAAAGATTCTCGCACCTGAAAAGGCGAACTGGGATTGTGAGTGACAAGACAACACCCGGGCTACAGCTAGCATGGCAAAGCACACAGACACATGAAATATGCATGGACATGTCAGACGCAAAAATCTCACTTGAGGATATATCCTAGCGGACATATAAGTGCTGGCGAGGCTGGGCATGCCCCCATGCAACTAGACTATCATAGCTAGCTAGGCAGAGCGACCGCTGATCACTTCCCAGATGTATGTGACATGGAAGGACGTCTACCCAAGTACCACGGCCATGAGGCTGTCGAGATACCTGGCGCCCGTTCCATGCTAGAAGCACTTATCGCCAGATCTAGCCCATGGGCGATCGTCACCTCAGGCACAGTCCCGCTCGTTACCGGATGGCTACGTGCTCGAGACCTGCCCACACCGCCGTCGGATCACCTCGTCACGGCAGAGTCCGTCGAGAATGGTAAACCCGACCCCGCTTGCTACCACCTCGGCCGTGAGCGTCTCGGTCTGCAGGCGGAGGACGCCCAGGTCCTCGTCCTTGAGGACAGCCCAGCAGGGATCCGCGCAGGGAAAGCAGCAGGCTGCAAAGTTCTCGGCCTGGTGACTAGCCATACCGTTGAGCAGGTCATCGCTGCGGAACCAGACTGGGTCGTTCGAGACCTCTCGTCAGTCAAGGTGCTTCGGAGCGAGGTCGGAAAGGTTACTATCGAGATTTCAAATGCGCTCCGAATATAACTGAGCTTCGGCATTGGGTGCATCAGCGGAGCTCATGGTGGAACTG
>VYWZ01000566.1:0-31086 GCA_008711595.1 Fusarium xyrophilum | reverse complement strand
AATAGTAACATTAATAGTAATTTACTAGAGAAACTGTTTAATATAGTTTATAAATGTGTATGTATATTAAATACTTATTTACTTAATTTCTTAAAACTAGATGTTTCTTTAGGAAAATCTATTTATAAACCTCTTTTTTTGTTACTAATTACCAATACTAAATTAAAATAAAAATCTCTTAGTAATTAGTATTAGTAATTAATAGATTATTTCACTTAGTAAATTAGTAAATAGTAATTATCTTATATTAGTCAAGAAAAATAGTCACTTGTAATACTAGTTACTAACTAATTTACAGCCCTGGCTGGATGTGATGGCATCCAATGATCTCGCCGGCTATAAGCTTGTGTTTCCCTGAAGCTTGCCAATGATAAACAAAAAGAGTGGAGCGCTTTAATCACGTTAATTTCCAGAGGCATCCTACCGCTTGGCGCTGGTGTCCAGGTATAGTAGCGTAAAAAGAGACAAGGACCTATGAAAGTATCGGCTGGTACATCCAGGCCAGGGCAAATCTCTCGATTGTACAGAGTACTCTGAGACTCGAAATGGAACCCTAGATGATGGGCCAATGCCGCCATGGCCGTTAACGCACGTTGCACGAGACTTAAATTAGAAGCTCGGATGATAGCCTGAAAATTTTACACAAGTCAAGGTGTGACCTTTTTTTGTTGCGGTTTGAAGCTCAGGTTCGTTGGTAGAGGAGAATCCCTACGAAATAACGAGGGGCCGAGTGGTGGCTGGCAGACATACATACATAGCATTGTCGTCTCCTGAGACAGAGCAGAGTTTATTGCTGAGTCGGTGTGCCACGCCATGGGTGACTTGACCGTAATATCACAGCCAACATATACTTTTGCCATCACACACGGCATTGATGGGGGCTTTCGAGGCGCAGCTGAAGAAGGCAATGGCTCTTGATAATAAGTCCAAGGGCAAAGAAAGATCTGTTGAGACAGACTGGGGGGGCATAAAGCAACGTAGACTGGCCCATTCACATGACCAATAATTCGTGGACTCCGAGTGGTGATGATGCAGAAGTGACTCCAATTGAGCTACGTGTGACCATGGCATCGGGTGGAGGCAGAGTTGCCAGCAGCATCGTTGATGGCTTGTAACATAAACAGCCTGCTAGTCTGCCTGCTTCTGGGATGTGTGCATCGAGGGGAAGACAAGGTTTTGCTCTCAGAAGATCGCGAGGGGAAAACCCGTTCACAAGGCAATACTCTCTCTTCGAATGTTTTGACCAAAGCGCTCTCGCGAATGAAGTCACGCCATTCGTTTGTTTGAACAGAACCTGCCAACAGGAAGAACACGTCCCAAGCTGAGAGCACAAGACCAGCGGCGACAGGTATGTGTGTGGTAATCACCATGTTGTGTCCATCCAAAAGGCCTCATCCACATGGATCTACAGAGTAGATGCCTCACAGGGATGGAAATGGAGACCCGGTGGCAGCCCCCTAGCAGAGTCTGCATGCTCTCACAAAGCCCGCTACGGATACTAATCAGCCGCTCAGCAGAATCCCTGTAAATGTGCAATCTGAGAAAAAGCCGGTGTGTGTGGGAAGTGGAGAGAAAGGCCCGGCTCTTATGCGTTCCGTCTCAGGAAGATACGACGGGGTTGTGAGGCGAAGACGATTCAAATATTGTAGCGCCCTTACTGATCTACGAGATGAAGGGTCATTGTCAGAGGGGAATTGAATTTTGCTCACTCTTGAGTCTTCAATGGAGCAATTGATACTCCCGTAGAGGCAGCGTTTTATTGACGACTACCTACTCCGTACCTAGGCTGTCGTCGCGAAGAGCCTAATTAGGTACGTAGTGGCTACTAGAGGCAAGCCTGTTGAATGAAACAAGGTCGGCTTTGGCCTATTTGGGCGGAGCTTGTACCCGAAAGTACCTACTCGAAACAGGTACCTCTTGGCTGCCATTGGTTGCCTTTCAACTCGATAAGGGATGGGCCGCTAAGTACCTTGGGGTGCTTGAGGCGTGATCTCCCCCGGCTAATCCCGAACAGGGTAACCTGAAAAGTAAGGACCAGGAAGACGGTGGACCGCGATGTCTTGTAAGTCGTTCGTTGACCTGCCATCACGACACCACAGCGTCACAGGAGGCCCTTGGGAAATTAGCCCAAGAGGCTGTTCTCAACGGCCGCGCTATTGCTACTGTTTCGTCCAGTCATTGCTAATATTGGGCCATGCTAACAAGGGTATACCCAGCCGCTCTCCGCGTCTCCATCCCATCACATCCGTCTCAACTCCATCGCCCACCATCGGATCTTGAAAGTGAGGAACACACCCACTCAGCAGCTGATAACTATAATGCCACACCCTTCCCGGTTCTTGGTCGCTGAACCATTTCCTGTCACCTCTTCTTCTCTCTTATATAGCTGCGCTTGTTTCCTCTGGAGGTGTCAGATCTTGATTTGAGGGCTTGCTCTGTTTCTCTGGCGTCCCGCGCTGTGCTGCCGATTCGACGTAGATATTATCACATCCAGTTGTTCGAACATAGTCGTCGCGGTCGAGATTACACTAAAAGCGCCTTGGTCATACGTTCCTTTTTCATTTCTGCTTTTTATAACCTACTATCCTGACATCGCCCCCGTTACCAACTAAAACCTTGATGAACCAAATCTAATCCGATCAGAATCTCACACAACAGGATCACTTCTCAACTGCTTTCGATCTAGGCTTCTGTCTTGCTCTCTTGCTTCTCTTCTTATCTCAACTCTCGTTTGAACACCTTGAGCTTAGCACTTGAGGATGCTTGTATAATCCCATACTATTGCGGCGACTTTTTTTTGGTTTCATATCATCGATCTCTCATATCAACTTATTCCATCAACCTACAATGCACTCTCGGTGGCCTCGGCTGTGGGCATTGTTCTGTCTACTTTTGATTGTGCAGCATGTTACCGGAGAGGTTCTTAGGAAAGTCCCGAGAGCGGACGAAAACCCGGAGAAGACAACGGCAATCGATTCTAGCACGACGTCAATGAATGGGCCCAGTACTGCCACTAAGACAAGCAAAGTTCCCGCGAGGCAGACAGAACTATCCGATGCCTCAGAATCTCAGTCTCAAACCGAGTCTATCTCAGTGGCTGCTACTGAGACGGAGAAAACACAAAGTTCGGACCCTTCATCAACCAGCACAGATGGCTCCCTCGAAAGCGGGCTTGATGATTCCTCGTACTACAATGGTATTGATAGACAGAAAGCATTGATTGGGATACCAACTGACATTTTCTAGCTACGATACCCGCTGGACAGCTGCCCATCGAGCCTAGGCTCACCCCGGGCTGGGGCGTTGCAGGAACTATCTTACTTATTACTGGCCTCGCATATGGCCTTGTCGGGATCAAGAACCCAATGGTCCATACTTTCTTTTCAACTGCTTTCGTTGCATCATTGGGCGTTGCCGTCCTCATTGTTTATGTCATGAAATCCGAAGTCAGCGATGCTCTGCAGGGGGCTTATGTGGTTGCCGCTGTCGTCTCCGGGTGCGTCCTCGGCGGAGCCTCCATGTTTTTTCGGGAGGTCACCGAAGGTCTAGGATGTGCCCTGGGTGGCTTCTGCATTAGCATGTGGCTTCTTTGCTTAGTCCCCGGAGGGTTACTCGGGCCTGTGGTTGCGAAAGCCATCTTTATTGCTTGCTTCACCTTGGGTGGGTTTGCATTCTACTTCAGCCATTATACTCGGGACTGGGTGCTTATCCTTATGATCGCCTTTTCTGGGGCCACTATCACGGTCTTGGGAATAGACTGCTTCAGCCGGGCTGGACTGAAGGAATTCTGGGCCTGGGTTTGGGAACTGAACGATGATTTATTCCCTCTTGGTGCAAATACATACCCGGTTACTAAGGGTATCCGCGTGGAAACTGCAGCCACCATCATCATCCTTCTCTTTGGCATTATCTCACAGATCAAATTATGGAAAATTGTCCGGGAGAAACGTGAAAAGAAGGCAGAGGAAGCTGCTGAAGGGGAGCGCAACCTCCGCGAGGAAGAGGAGCAAGTAGGCCGGAACATCGAAGAAGCGAACGCTCGAGAAAGACGCCAATGGGAGAGAATATATGGTGATGGAGACATCGGAAGCTTGACAGCCTCGCGTGACTCGGACGATGCAGAGCCCACAAACGAAAAAAAGAATCGCAGCAGCCAAACGGACTCCTCTAAAACACGCTCGACTTCGATTGTCGAGGTTATCGAAATGTCGGAGATGCCAGATGCTGCTCAAACCAAAAAACAACCCACCGTAACATTAATGTCTTCTGACCAAGATGAAGGCGGAAGGGTCACAGTTCGCGTTGCCACGGACGATACAGTACAACCAGCCATGCAGAGAGGCTATCAGCAACTAGATACTGGAACTGCTATGCAAAACCCCCCCCTTAAAAGCGAAGAGGTTGGTCGGCGCACCTCGACCCAGTCATCTGTTGCCAAATCTGCTATACCTCCTGTCGTTCCTCTCCCATTCTCCATTCCTGTCGCTGATGATGATGATGATGATGATGATGATGATGATGATGATGATGATGCGCTGACGAACGGTGATCGTTCTTCGGTGGCGACCTTCGCCGATGAAGAAGAAGATACTGGAATTCATACTTCGGACCAACGACACTCGCTTGCTAAGCGACTTTCTCGCCTGTCCCGGGGATCAATGGAGCTTCTTTGCAACATTTCACACCGATCTAGTCGTGTCTTTGGAGACTATCAAGAAAACAAACATGGCGAAAGTACTGATGAGTTAGTGATTCCACAATCGCGACCACGAGACGATGACGGTTCAGTTGCGGCGACAATTGATGACGACAGCATGAGTGGTGATGGTCGCCGGTCGAGTCCGATTTCAGAGTGCCCAAAGAGCATTGAGATTAACGCCGAGCTCTCCGAGAAGGACGATAAGGGCAAACCGAGTCCGCCTCCAATCGACCAGGAGGCCTTCATGCGTGCTGATGGAAACGAAGCCATCAAGGCCGAAGAGCCTGCCTCGGGTGAAGTGGGAAAGACCAGATCCGCAACTTCTGGCTCATCAGCCCATGTTAGTTTGACTAAAGATCGTCTACCTGGGTCACTCTCGCGGGTAGCACTTTCCTATAGGACCAACGAGTGGGCGAAGCATCTGAGCAATGCTGAAGCTCCCGAAGTTGATCAAATCCACATCGAGGTATCTCAAAACCCAGCAGTTCCGACCATCGAGGCGCCCGCACCAGTACATGTCGACGAGCTCCGAAAATCGTCAGCCGAAGGAACGCCTGCACCCATGATTCCAAGACCGGACTCTCGGGCATCCCATTACTCGCACACTGCTTCAAGGCGCAACGTAAAGCAACACGTCCCAGCCGCTCTCGCGCTACTCACAGGCGAGAGTCAGAGCCGAAGCCCTGGGACCACTCCAACTAGTAGCCTTATGGCACGAACTTCTTCGGGAGGCTTGCGCATAGCCTCAGGCGGAATTGCTCCAATTGCAGAAGAACAAACTGTTCCAAGCCTGACTCCACCGATCGCTGAGGAGGAAACCATGGGGTTGCAAAACATGAATGCTCCAGCGGCGAATGAAAGTCAACGCACTTCAACACCAGGCGTTGTATCTTATTCGAGCCCCCAGACGCTCCTTGGTCAACGAGAGATGTACCTCCGCAATAAATCGGCCGGGAACCTAGTGCCCAGCTCATCTGACATGAACCTTCCTACGCGCCACAGAGCTTCGAGCGACGCAGGATCACTCAACAATTATCCGATGTACGCCGCTGCTATTGGTGTAGATGTGGACGACTTGCCACTAAATCAGAGGAAGGCACTCTTGCGACAGAGCAGTCTAAGCCCTTCTGCATCAACACCATCTTTGCAGCGGCTCAGTGGCGGCAGCAACAGTAACGGTTTCAACAGTTCAGAAGCACTATTGAACACTCACCAACCGAAACGTGTGTCAACTCGTCCCACTTCTGCAGCCCGCGAGGCTGCCCTTGCGACATTCCGACAGTCAGTTCAGCATGAGTTACGCGCAGGTACCCCTGTCATGTGCAGTTCTGGCCGTGAGACACCCTTCACCCCATCGTCTCTCTTAGCCAGCCGAGAAGTTGAGGTCCAACGCAGTGTAGACATGAGTCGCAACATCCTTCTAAGTCAAAAGCAAGCTGAAGCCCAGCGCCGCGAGACACAGCAGCGGGAAAGGGAATGGGCTGACAAAGCCTTTGACGACCGAATGCGAAACGGCGACCTTCTTGACGTTCATCGTGAGGCTATGCGTAAGCTTCAGAGGCACGCCAAAGACATGTAACCAATTTCCTGAGCAACTTTTTCTGAATCCATTGTACTCCGAATTAGTTTCCTTTTCTTTCATTCCTTTTTATCTACCAAACCATTTCACATACCCTTTTTTTTAAAAAAAATCTCTTTTGATTATTATGATACCAATGGGTTTCACGGTCACTATTAAAAGTCGGGGTGGGTAGTTATGAAATATGGGTAAAATATGACACTGGAGCTCGGAAAGCTCCTCATTACAATATATATACTAGATAAAAGCGTAGGGATTAATCTAGTGCCCCTTTCACTCTTGAATCGATAGCAAAATCCAAATTTAGGGCTCACCTAAGCTCAATAGCCCTCTAATCAGCAGTAAAAGGGGAGAAGGGGTTCATGAAAGGTGAACTATCAAGACTTGTAAAAGTACTTGACGATTTACATGTAAACCAGAGTAAAAGCTTTTCATACCTACGCCATCGTCTGCAATGATACCGAGCCCGGGTAATAAGAGCTATATTAAAAACAAAATGGCGATAAAGAAGATAAAAGACAGGGATCCCATTGCATCAGCTGAATGTATAGTGTTTATCATCTCGCCCAGCCATAAGTTCGCTCCTAGCGCCGATATGTTTCCTGCAGCGGTTCAGTTGAAACAGAATACGTCGACGACATGGGAACCAACAGACTGGACTCAGTAGTAAAGATCCCGGGACTTGGGGCGATCTCTCTATCAGCCCAAACCAGTGTCTGGCTGCAGGGCTGCGTAGCGGAGCTGTTCTCCCACAACTGGTCGTTGACGACGGAGGGGAGAGAGTCAAGAGACAGACCGCGATCTAGTGGGGGTCGTTTATCCTTCTTCTTGCCGAAACGAAACGATGATAGCGAACGGAATGGAATGGCGGGCATATCCAAGCGCGTCCGGAAGAGGAAAGGGTTGCGAGGAGGTGGGTTGATGGGTTCCGAGAAAGTCGGAACAGTTGGGGGAGGATAGGAAATCTCCCGTAAAGGCGACTGTGATACTTGCAACCCACCCACTCGAGGTCCTAACTCGTATTCACCAGTCGCGGCGGGAGCGTCGGTGGACCGTAAAGATATCAGGTTGAGGCTTACAGAGGACGTCGTGCTCAAATTGCGCTGAGACAGAAGACTCCTGATCTTGCTCGATATCGAAGAGGCACTATGCAAAGTTAGTTATGCAAACAAAAAGCTCCCCCAGTTATTTACTCACGTCGAAGTCGTGGAGCTCATAAAGCGAGAGTGTCCCGAACCGTTCCCACCGATTGTCCTGTCAGGATCATACTCCTCATGAAGCTTGGGAAAGAGACATCCAAACCCAAGACATAGCAAGCCGCGACGATAACTATTCATGGCGTCCTTGGTCATGCCGAAAAAGATGACGACAGGAATGGCGGAAAGGATGTGAATATAACAGTTGTTCAGATACCCGAAGTTGACACCATTGGAAGGGACAAAAATGACTGCCGACCATGGGTAAGGGATCACTCGATTATGGATGAGGTCGTAATCAAAGGGTTGAAGAGGAAGTGCCTTCAGCATGTTTAGAACAGCGAGGGTGACCACAAGAGGTAGATAAGGGACTAAGATGGCCAAGACCATCAGGTAAAGGCGACGCTTCGTCCTCTGAGCGCGTTGGTTAGCAGACCTGCTGCTGTTGACCGCCGAACGAGTGGTTCTTGCAATGTCACGAAAGCGTATATAGACAAGGACTGTGTGATGTTAACTACCTTAGACTTATGTATGGCTCGGTGATAATGGAGGCATAGACTCACTCGCATATCCGGATGTTACCAGTGCGACTGTAACAGGGGCCAGGACGAAGAAGACCATATATGGCCACGAAGGCCATGCAATCCAGCTGCATCCAGCCAGGGTAGCTACTGCGTATCGTTGAGTAGTCAATGGCCAGACCCATGCGACCTGGATAATTGGAAGAGGGAACATGATGAGTGCCTGGACCAGGTTACGCCGGCGTCTCTCCCGAACTGTGAGGGCATTGGCACGAAGGAGGTCGACTTGCTGGGCAAGATTCCGCATGATGGCCAGGAGGCAAGTTCCGAATAAGGCGCCAGTGAAGTTGACGTAGTAGGCATTGACATCGCAGAATACTTCGCCATTCCACCACTTGCTAGTGTCGTCGTTCCGCCAAACGAGGGCGTTGATTACTGTGTCGAGATTTGACCATTCGATGTTGGCAATGAAAACAACAGCTGCGAATTCACCATTGCGGTAGAGGTTCTTCAGAGGAACTATACAGGCAATATTGGCGATGAGCCCGAAGAGAACTCTGCAAACAAGGTTGCTTGTGAGAGATGGAGTGGTGATGGTTCCAGGTCCAGGTGCCACGATGATGGACAGGTCGTCACGGCCAAACAGGTGAACTGAGTCGATCATGACGACAAAGAAGGAGGACGGAAAGAAGGAGTGAGTATAGCTCAAGGTCTGCCAAGGTCAAAGAAACTTGGAGTTGTTGGTGATGGTGATAGATGCAAGATGGCTCCCGACGTTTACGTCTTGGCTCAACGGTTGATCGAAGCGGGAAGCGCAAGGACCTCACCCATGGAGCAATGGCTCTGTTTGCTATGCCGAGCAGGACTTAAATAGTATATAATGAAAGGAAGAAGCAAGTCAATGGCAGCTAGATGTGTCATGGTGGAGGGCTCAATAAGGTGGCAATACTATCACTTAGACATGAGATGAGATGAAGGGGCGGCATGCCAAATTGGCGTTCCTGGGTCCCTAATTAGCAGCATATTTTCGATCGGGGAACTATCATAAGCCCCCCTCCCCACCCCCTTTCAATAAGGAAGAAGCTGGAATCTCCGCCTCCGTTTGGATTCTGGCGTAACTGTCATGTCTGCTTGTATAAAGCGCGGCTATTGTGGGCGTCTATTGACAACCCGATCGGGTAAGTGGATCTGGCAGGGGTAAGCGAGCAAGACGACTGAGTAAGGCTCAATAGGCAGGCTCAAAGTACATACTTAAAAACAGGTCTGTTCGATCTAACAGAGTTGATAAAGAGATCGGCGGTGCCAAAGCCTGAGCCGTGGTGCATGGCCATTTCTCAGTAGCATATACGGATAACGACCGACTAGATCATCTATTGGTAGTGATCCAGAGCACTCAGCACCGCGGTCTAAAGTGCCTAGATGGGAGGATGAACAAGGACCGCTGTTACAGTGCAACTCAAATGGTGATTTCAGTCTCCGCCAGTGAATAATTTAAACAGCCTATGCTGGAGGAAGTGATTCGTTTCTTCCTATTCACCGAGAAGCGGAGTCTGCTTTTGGAATGGACCACTTCTTGGCCACGTGGAAGTTGAACGGGTTTATTATGCGTGTTAATGCGCGAGGTCGTATTCAAATCCCAGTGTAGTTCCGGTCGCAGATATGCAGTTATCCAGCGATTCACACTAAGCGGCACCCATCTACCGGGTCGCACGACACCAGCAATCTGAGCCAATCAAATAGCGCATTGAGGGAGCATCCCTAATTCCAATCTCAGCTTGCCCACCCTATCGCGTATCAGGGTTTCGAAACAAACCGTCTCGTTGACGCGCCAAGCACACCAAAGCTCAGTCTTCCAGTGTCCACCTTATCAACAGCACCCATACCCTCGCCGCCGCGGTTTCCAGCTTCAGCTCTTCACCAACAACGTATCACACGAACAAGCAAACATGTCTTTCTCCTCCGTCTTCCGACGCGCCGGTCTCGCCCCTGCCTCTGCTGCCCGAGCCTTTAGCACCACCACCCCTCGACCTCTGGCTAAGATCACCATCATTGGTAATCTCGCCGACACCCCCGAGGTTCACTCCACCAGCACCGGTCGCGAAGTCCTCCGCTACGCTGTGGCAAGCAACAGCGGCACCCGAGACAACCGCAAGACCAGTTGGTTCCGAGTCACTAGCTTCGCCGAGGGCCCTCAGCGCGATTACCTCATGAACCTTCCTAAAGGGTGCGATAACTCACAAATGCAATTGCAACACGTCGTATTTTGTGCTGACCGTTGCATAGTGCCAGCGTCTACGTCGAGGGTGATGCCTCCTTGAGCACCTACACCGACTCCAACGGTCAGAACCGCAGCAGCTTCAACGTCGTCCAGCGTATGTTTACTCCTCCCTGGGTACTATTTACCACAGCTAACCATCCTTGAGGCACACTCGAGGTTCTCCGACGTCCTCAGGCTCCTGAGCTGGGCGAGTAAGCAGCAAATATCAACCGAATTCCTTCTTGTAACATGGTCGCAAACAAATCGTCTGGCCGTAGTTTTCTGCCTACCTGTTCTCCTCTCTCACTATGACACGTTTCTTTTGTTGGATGTTAATGTATGGATGTAATGTGCGATGAGCGTTGTGCGCAACCTTGGGAGGATCTGTATGATATCGCCATGCAATAAACTTTGTTGATCACGCACTTATTCCTTCGTCGTGTGTTCGCTTATACAGGCTACAGAATAGAGCCCATGGTTTAGGAAGGCTTGTCAAAGCACTAGTCCGTACCTAGACTGCCTTGTGGTCATAAGTACCTATGTGTGACCTCAGCTCTTTAGACGCACGGTAGATTCTCCTCCGTTTGGGCAAGTTTCTGTTACAGCAAGGAAGGATTCCTCTACGAAGGTGGGCCTGGTTGTCAACAAGAAATTGTATGGTGTTGATACCTTGTGGATGCTGAAAGAGCTATGCCTGGAATCTAAGAGAGCATCTACACTAACGCACAACTGTCCATGCATCCGAAACCAGCTGCAACCCCACCTTCCTCGCTCTTATCGCCCTTTGTACGCAAAAGATACCCGGCTTCCTCATTGTGGTGAACTTTGCCTGTGCTCTGGTCCCAGATGCAAGTACCATAAATTCCCAGCTCGCAGATGACACCGCCTTGCTCTAGATTGCCATCGCGAAGAATCATGTTATTGACGGGTGGGGGGGTGATGAGCTCCATGAGAATATAAGACCCCCAGTGATATTCGGGAACAGATCTGAGGAAGTCTGGAATAGCCCCCCGATAGATGTTGTTGCCACCACCTTCACGCTGAGGCTTCAATACATAACTTTGACAAATCTTGGGGTCGAGGGCCTTCTTCCGGGCCTCAAGGCCGGCATCACTGCTGTCCATCGGGTAGATGTTGGTAAATGTGCGCCACAGCTCAGCTGCCTCATCCGTGTCATCGCGGATGAACCTGCTTAGAGCCGAGGACTCTGTGGAAGGGCGGGGTGTTGCAAGAATTTGTTGAACTTTCTTCGTTCCAGCTAACTGAGTCAGGACACTGGGGCATTTGATAGCATTCGACCTCTCCAGGTGATAACGAGCTTCCCAAGCTCGTTGATCAGGGTAGTCAGAAGGCCCATATCCAGATCGCATGTAGATCACAGCAACTTCGTAAATCTTGGAAGGGTTTCTTGGAAGGAGGTATAGAAGCTGGCGTTTAGAGGTGTCTGCAATCTTGCTGTGCTGTAGGATTTGGGAATAAGGTAGTCGGAACACCGGGATAGATGATAAAGAGCCAGAGATTTGGTATTCAAGATGGCGCTGGTCGAAGATATTCCTCTCACCATCTTGTACGAGAAAGATGACGCACTTCTGGTGGCCGAGTTCAGAGTCGGGATAAATGTTGTACGCTTTCACGATACCTGCTGCTAAGCCACGAGTGCTGGCGTTCTCGGGCAGGTCTAGTGATCCTTGGGTAATAGAGTTGTCCAAAATTGGGTACTCGGCTGTAGCAAGATACCTGTTCTCATTAGGCTCGGTTTATTAATGGATAGCTTACGAAAGGAGTCGAATTACTTATGGAGAGCAGAGGTGTGCGTCGATAGACCGCCAAAAGAAGAAGCAATGGTATTGAACTCAACCTGCTTGATTTGCAAAGAAGACTTTGAGGCTTCGGTATCCTGATGCACCATATAGTCTGAGCGGAACAAGCCTAGAGACAGGGGCTATTGTCTCGTTAACGAGGCGTCTCTAATGGAACTAAGAAACACTTGCCTGTGTATATCCCTCAGCCTTAACCTTGGTATGAACGTCCCATAACTTTCGAATAAACTCATCACCATCTGAGACCCTGAACTAATTTAGAAATGATAGCTTGCAAACCTGAGGTGTACTCACTCCTTCACAACCTGAGCCAAGAACTCTTCATCCCTGCTCACCAAGGCATACAGCTCGTTGTAAGTCTTTTGAACTGCCTTGCCCTGCGCGAAGCATTGCTTGGGAAATGGACTTGGGAAGAGGGTCACAGGAACGTTGATAGCAGCGATGCTTTTGGGGTCTGCCTCGGTGGGTATGACTGTGGAAGGAGGCCTGACTGCGAGGCCATTGCCTATGGACCAGTCCTTGACGGTCTCGATGAGGGCGTCCTTTTCTTCGGTCTTGAGAGTGGGTGGGTATCTCCCGTCTGTGAGAGAAGCCATTATGCTAGAACTGACCTAGCCTTTGCAATGAGATGTCCACCGAGTAACAGGAATCGAGAGATACTGTTGATGACAGAATACCTTAGTCAAGGTAGGTATGGAAGAGAAGTATGAAAAGTCCTTGGTGTATGAGTCAAGACGCTGGCTTGTTTGCTTAGCTAAACGGGGTGGCTTAATAATTACGGGACGCGGAATCCCTGAAGATCAAAGGCTCGTCCTCATGTTCAAACGCCTAACTTGAGGCGATAGACCATTTGCGAGACCCACGGCGAATTGGTTCACCCTTATGACGGCAATTGGACTCAAAGGACTCTGCGTACCTATCTAGGCGTAGTACTTTATTTTGGTGTTTTATGAGGGGCATTTACGATAGCGGGGTAGCAGATTGTGAATTTCATACATATATTATCGGCTAAAGTAATAGGCATCCTGTTTTGCTCTTTACTTCCAGCGGGGTTGTCGTTCTATTGGTACATCGGAGAGGATATGGTAGGTACCTTGGGGGCCCCGCCGAGCACAGTACCGTATACTAGTCGATCTTGAGTAGGTATGCATGAACAAGATGAAGCTGAAGACAATGGATCCGTCACAATAGAGTAAATGGATGTGATGTACCTGGGTAACGGAGTAGATGTGATCGGAATCCACTTGTACCTTACCCTTAGGGATCAAAGAAACACCGTACCTTTATATAGGATATCAAAATAAATTCAGCAAAAGGCATCCACACTTCTGTAAAGTTATCTAAGCCTTTTTGTCACTTAGGATCAAGGCCTTGAGTTTTCTTTTCTCCCCGAGGTTACCTAGTGAGGTACTGTAGCTTACCCAGTACCTGAGTAAATACCAGACACTAAATAAGTACCTGTAGTATTGCAGAGCAAAATGGATAGAAAAGACTGCTACCTTTTGCCATTGTCTTCTCTTTTCCACGCGCTTCATTCTCCTTTATCAAATATTCCCTATTCTCTTCTTCCTTCTTTAGCTTTTTACCTACCTTAAGGTACCTTACCTACCTAGGTAGGTAGTCGATTACCTCCGAGGCCAATACCAAGTGCACCTTCCTTACTTATTGGAACTCGCGTGGTCACGTGATAGACCCGAGCTACTCCTACACGCACAGTACCGGCCTTGCCTTTGGGTACCGTGCATCAAACGCGCTCGCTCTGAATGGAAAAGAAGGCACTCTCTCCAACATCGCTCAACTTTGCACCTATGGTTTCGGCGAAACTCGATTGAATTTTTTTTTTTTTTTTTTTTCTACTTTTCTTCACTCTAATGATCTCATA
This sequence comes from Fusarium xyrophilum, assembly GCA_008711595.1. Classification (NCBI taxonomy): domain Eukaryota; kingdom Fungi; phylum Ascomycota; class Sordariomycetes; order Hypocreales; family Nectriaceae; genus Fusarium; species Fusarium xyrophilum. Next base: position 17,132 of record VYWZ01000566.1, on the reverse strand, counting down.
AAACTCATAGAGAAGTCAGCCTGGAGATTTTCTTTTTCCCTTCGCACGGTTTCACCTCTCACACGCTCTGCTTGCACTTTCACTTCACCTCATACTTTCCTTCCAAGCCTTTGATACCCAAGTCTTCATATTTTTTTGAGCATCTGGGATTTCATCTAGCGCCATAACACAAGGGGGATTCAGCCTTGAGTGGCCCTTGTCAAACAAACGTGGCCAAGCGGCGGCGGCTATGCACATTTCCTCTCACGCATATTCTAGTCGCTGGGCCTTTACCCAGCAGGCCTGTAACAAAAGCGCATGCTTTCAAGTATAATAAGGGTTTTCACGTATGTCTCTTCCCCTTCATGCCTAATTCTCTTACTTGATGTTTGATAACAAGTTCGATCGAAGAATTATCTGTGCTCTTCTCAGCACGTGTGTCGCCAAATGGATGACATTGTGGATGATCCCTATTCCTGGGATATCGACGTGGTTGTTAATCGACTCTGCGCTCCTGGGGTCCCATGGAGTCGAGATCCTGCATTCCTCGCCACACGCATCCAGGAGGAGGAGTTTGATGGCAAGACTCTATTGACCTTTGAGCATGTGTGTTCGCGTCAAGAGTTGATGGACTGTCTCGGCATTAGGATCGCCCGCCACAAAGCTGCCCTCGCAGAAGCTATCGTTACTCTCCGTTCTAAAAGCAAAGGGTATTGGGAATGGCAAGCCGACTTCAGGCGAAAACAATCTGGATTCCCTGGCGAGCAAACCGAAACCTCGACACATACCACGGAACAACAGCAATCCTTGATTATTTTGAACCGTGATCATTGTAAAGAAAAGGAGACGCCCGTTTCCGTGTCTGATACTAATGGAAGAATTCCTCATGCTGCAGAGGACCCATTGCAGGAGGAGTCGAAGAATCAAAACCGCACGCACACACACGAAGCAACTGGCCAGCTTCAACTCTCAACGCATTCTCGCCAGCCGCCCATCCATGAGCCTCCTGACCAGCTTCCCGAGTTTCATGAGAGGTCTAGTAAACGCAGGCGGGTGGCGCCCATGCTGTTGACAGACATACCAAGGAATGCCGATCCCGCTTTCCTCCCTGCGGAAGCTGATGTGCTTGACTACGCGATCACTAAGGCTGGGGTGGAGTTTGCAGACGATGACTCTGCAGACTTTCCGTGGGATAATGCACCCTCGTATGCCTACCTAGGCAAGGGCAAGATTTCAAGAGAGGATATGCTGACCCCAAATGGCATGTTGAGTTCTCTCCTCAATGAGAGCGACGATTCCTTTACTTCATTCAGCATAAATGCAATCCCACCTGGAAGAAGACTCGCGGCAAACAACATGCTCAAGCGGCTTCTCGCAGGCCGCTATCGCATACCTATCCATTCCTCTAGATCGCCAAGTCATCTTTCCAACGAGTCTGACGAGATCCTCGAACTCACCGACCTTGACAACGAACTGGACTCTGAGACCTTGAGGGAGATAAAGGAAGAAGAGGCTGAGAACGAGAGGCTTGGCGCTCCTGACAACAATACCCAGCCTTATCCTTTTGTCACAGCTGAGCGAATCGCAGAGATATTAAACGAGGCCATCACAGCTATTGAGGAAAACTGGACTGAGAAGAAGCTCCCAAAGTATGAGCGGAAAGCTTATAGTATATGGCAGAAATCTCGCCGCCTTGGCATTAAGGGCATACAAATTCAGAATGCTTTCAAAATGGCTAAGCATCTTCTCGAACGACTCCAGAAACTCTGTCTAGAAATTCAGAAGATTGACTCGGCCTCCGAGGCACATTATCGAGATGCAGCCAAGAGCCTTGAGCAAAGTTTGGAAGACAAGAAGTATCAGGAGTGGTTGATTAAGTTGCTTGAATCGTCAAGGCCACCTCCAAAACTACAAACAGTGGCTCGCCCGAAACCACGTACCGCGCGGCAGCTGGACACTCTGGCCTTTATGGAAGACGAGATTCTGACTAGCTCCGAAGAGGAAGACTTCGTCGTTCCTGACGACCACATGGCTGCAATTGAAAATGGGTTGACGACTGATCGGGACTCAACGCCTCTCCCTACGAAGCAGGAATGGGAAGACTTGGAAACTGACATCATGGATTTAACTCAGGACGACATAGATGAACCCCAAGGCTTGGGTTATGACATGACTAATCCCATCGATTTGACTAGTCCTGCCAAACAAGCGAATAGTCCCTCGAATGGAGATCGGGGAAACGCCATCCCTCTCAGAAAGAATCTTTCTGTAAAAGAAACTCTCGATGCAGGCCCTTCTGATGCAACCATCACTAATGGAGAGAGCTTGGCGAAGGGCGACTCTGCTAACGTCCAAAGCAACCCACTTGAACCCGATGTTGTCGATTGCCAGGCTCCCCTTAACCATGTCTCTAAAAAGGTTCCCGACGAAAACCAAAGGCAAGAGACCGGCCAAGAAAACCGACGTTCTCCACGTCAAGTTGGCGGCTTTCAGCTCCCACCCATTGAGAGTTTTGGCGATCTTCAGAAGCTTGCATCTCAACCGCTTAAAAAATACGTCAAGCGCAACGATCGCTGGCGATTGTTAATCGGTGAGATGTGGCATATGGAACATGCCCGGCGGAAGTCAGCAGTAGATCTGATATTATCAGATCACCCCAATAATGTATGGGAGGAGCATATCCAGCCATATTTATCTGAACCCCTAGAAGATCCCGAACAACTACCACAGGACAACGTAAAGGTAGTTCTTTTTGACGTTGTACGTCTTTGTCGCTGCTTCTTCGTGTGTCAACACACAACAGAAGAACAAATGCTTTCCTATAAAATGGGAAAGTTGAGAAAAACATTGAACCAGGCACGGGTCAAATTCTTCGAACCTCTCTGTCTGTTCATAGCGGTTCTTAAGCCTCACTTCCCCCAGGATAGTCAAATCTATAGACAAGACATGGATATTCTCGATGACCTTTTCCCAGAGGAACAGGATGAGATGGATGACCTTGACGATGTGTTCGAGGAAGGGCGTGCGGGGCGTCGAAGACAAAAAGAAAAAGAAATCATCCGTGATAAAGCAGCCGTGGATCTTCGAGAACGAGAGAATCAAAGGCTTAGGGAACAAGGGGCTCGCAGAAAGAAATTGAGGGAGACCCTTGCGATGGATGGCTCAGTGTCACGGGATGGGACTCGCCTCATCATAAACGAAAGCAAAGAAGAAGACCAAGGTCTTATCTACATCCATGAGGACATTGGTCGCCGCATCAAAGATCACCAGATCGACGGCGTCCGTTTCATTTGGAACCAGGTTGTGCGAGATCCCAGTGTTCGACAAGGTTGTTTGCTAGCCCACACAATGGGACTCGGCAAAACGATGCAAGTCATCACCGTCCTCGTGGCTTTGGCAGAGGCCGCACAGTCCAAAGATCCATCTGTGGTGGCTCAAGTACCCGAAGATCTGAGGGAACCGCGGATTCTGGTTCTTTGTCCAGCTGCCTTGGTGGACAACTGGATGGATGAGTTCCTCAAATGGGCACCAGCGGATCTACTGGGTGAGCTACGCAAGGTCTCATCTTATACACCGGTCGAGGAAAGGGCTGCGGTGGTGTCATCGTGGGCTTCCGGCAAAGGCGTCCTTACACTTGGCTACGAAATGTTCAAACTAATCATGAACATGTCAGATGAGCTAGCCGATCTTCTGACAAATCGTCCGGACGTGATCATCGCCGATGAGGCGCATAAGATGAAGAATCGGGAGTCGCAAACTAACCTGGCTTGTTCGCGCTTCAGGACAAAGAGTCGCATTGCACTTACAGGGTCACCACTGTCCAACAGTGTACTGGAGTACTTTGCCATGATAGACTGGGTTGCCCCCAACTTCCTTGGCCCGTTCTCCGAGTTTAGCCACATATATGCCACCCCGGTCGAGCGAGGCCTCTATAACGACAGCACACCAGCTGAAAAAAGGAGGGCACAAATGAGGCTGAAGGCGCTTGAGCAACTTGTGGCACCGAAGATCAATCGCCACACGATCGCTGCCCTAAAAAATGACTTGCCACCAAAGCAGGAGTTCATCATATTCGTGCCTCCGACGATACCTCAGAAGCAGTTGTACCAATTGTACATCAGGGGTGTAGGAAGAGAAGGCACGGACTCGCAAGCTGAGACTTTTGCTGCCATCAACCATCTTGGATTGATTTGCAGCCACCCACGATGCTTTGAAGCAAAGGTGAAAGCAATTCAAAAGGGCATCCGCTCGAACAATGACAATGAAGACAAGTCCTTCCCCAAGTCTATGATTCCAGAGTTCTTGAAAACGTTGCGTTCTTTTAGGGACTTGGACACGCCAACGCTTTCATTAAAGACAGAACTACTGACAATCATACTTGACGAGGCGCGTCAAGTCAAAGACAAGGTGCTCATTTTCAGTCAGTCCTTACACACATTGACTTATATCGAAAACATGTGCAGAATGCAGAGAAGGACAGTTTCTCGTCTAGATGGCAGCACACCAGTTCCGAGTCGACAGCGGCAGACAAAAGACTTCAATGAGGGTAGCAAAGAGGTGTTTCTGATATCTACAACTGCTGGTGGTGTTGGACTCAACATTCAGGGAGCTAACAGGGTTGTCATTTTTGACGTCAGATATAACCCATCGGATGAGCAACAAGCGGTGGGCCGAGCGTATCGTATCGGCCAGCAAAAACCTGTATTCGTTTACCGTTTCATGGTCGCAGGAACTTTCGAAGATAATCTTCACAACAGACAAGTTTTCAAGATGCAGCTGGCATCGCGAGTTGTTGACAAGAAGAATCCCATCAGCTGGTCAAAGCGCAAAAGCGACGTAGTGTCGGTGATCAGAGATTGTCCACCAAGTGATCTCACCCCTTATCTGGGCAAGGACAGAATTCTGGACAAACTTATACATCATCGCGAGAACGGCGAGAGCATCCGATCCATTGTTACAACGGACACTTTCGAAGAGGAAGATCTTGGCGCTGCGCTGACTGAAGATGAGAAGAAGCAAGTAGCTCAAATGATCGAACTGAATCGTCTTCGAGAAACCAACCCAGAGGAGTATTTGAAGGCGAAAGACCGAGTGGATTTAAAGGAGCAGGGCAGGTTGTATGGAGAACAAGATGAACTTCTTCGTGCGAGTTCGTTACCTCAACAGCTTGCCCCTCGATCAATTGGTGATACTTCAGGTATGCTTCACCAGGTACGATTTTCGCCTCCAGCAACCGCTCCATCTCCTGAACAGGATGTCTCAGGCGCCGAGAAAATATCTCACGAAACGAGCTCACCTGTAAGTCCCCCCCTCCTCCCTCTTGGCATGCTTTCGGGTTCCCTGCTTACACATACAATAAGACAAACCAGCCTATGTCCCAGCAACCTGCAGCTTCTAGCCATGGCCCAGCACCAATGCCAATGGCTGGTGCGAACACCTTCTTCGGAGAACTTGATCATTCTGGGCCATTGATTGAGCCGCGATCGACCCCGGCCATTCCTGCACAGTCGCGCGCGAGTCCCATCTTTAAGCAAGGTGGAGTCTTCAACGTAACCGAGAATCCTGCTATGGTCGAGTTCGAGGGTTGTCTGCGGGAAAGCCTTCAAAAAATGCAGCAACGCAATGTGCTACAAACAAAAGGTAAACCTGGTGAGAAAGCCAAGTCCACAACCATGCGTGTGAACGAGGTCCGTAGGAAGGGCCAGTATGGGTTGCTCCCAGACACAAAGCACTGGAGGGTACTCATTCAGCTTCTGTCGCACGAAAAATGGGTGATCGCAATTGCCACAGGCCTTATAGCGCCAGAATACTTAGCTCAAGCGGAAGAGAAAGATCTCGAAAAGCGACTCGAAGCTATCAATGCACTCACAGAAACGGAGATCGCTACACGGGCACTTGAAAAGACCAGTTCTCCCGACCCAAATGTATGATGCTCATCAAACCCCAGCTCTGGACAGCCCTCTTCTCTGCCACTCTCCAACCTCCTCTTCCCCTCATCTTTCCCTTTTTGCGCACCTTCACTAATTTGTTGTTTCAAAGAATTTGCAGAACATCAGGCGTCGAAGCTCGCACCAGGGTGAGAAGCGATCCCGGGCTACGGATGATATGAAAGTAATGCGGGAAGCGGCGGACAATAGGAGAAACCGAGCATTCCGTCTACCACCATGGGCAAATGAGGCCCTTTTTGAGGAGAAAACCCGAACATCACCTGCAATGGGCACTCGAGAAGGACAGTTTGGTTTCAGGGATGTTACGCCTGGTCTCTAGCTTGAGAGATCTTACAATATCGTTCGTTTCGATTGAGGATTGCGTTTCACGGGATCATGCAGATGGGAAGGATGATAGTATGGTGTCTACGGGAAGATAGGTTTCGACGGCGTTTACGGCATGATAAAGCATCGAGCCAGATGATACCCTTTTTGAGGACGCATCAATATGCAGATTTGTTTAGAGCGGCAAGTGGGTTCAACTGTCAAGCCCATATTTAGTCCCCCGCCGGGAATCTATCAATAATAAACTTCACGCAGCAAGTAATCCGTGGTCTCGAAGTTGGAAACTAGCTAGATGATTTGCATTGTAGGTAGAGGGATGATTCTGCAAGTATTTCTTTGCTCTGCCATGTTTGGACGTATTCGATGTTTTCTGTTGCTTCAAGAGTTCCGGCCAACATGATCACCATCTGAACAGTTCGGTGAAGCAGTAATTAATTGTGTTCCCAGAATATCTTCAGCCATAAGAAAGGACTCTCTTCTTGTTGAAGTCACAAAGAATTATAGACGATAGACTTCGGCAACTATGCCCCAATTTGTTCAACAAGGGAAAATCTTGCATTACAGTGCGTTTGATGAGTACGTGCAAAACCACCGGTTTCGGGGATGGGCGAAAATGCCTTAGCATAGGTAGCTAGCTTTTCACCACTCTACCTACATCCACAACCATCCATACTTGGGAGGAAGAAGACGGGACAACTCAATGGTTGAGCAGTGGGTATGCATCGTACGAGACATTTAGTACGAGGCCGAGGGTATTTAATTTCAGACTCGGGGATCTATCTGGCCTGACATGCAATTCTTTAGTACGTAGTAACGCGTCTCACAAAGTTACTGCATGCCGAACTAATAACAAGATAGGGCATTCGGGACCCTTATTAGGTTAGTTACTAATTTTCTCTTTTCAGAATGATGGAAGTCTTCCAGTTGATGAACCTCGTCATGTCCGCCTTACAATGACAACTCAACGATAGTAGGCAACCAATAACCAGAAAGTAATGGGACAGATCTAGCCCTTGCTGGGATCTGGAGTGCGAAAAGAATTAGCCAATCACGAGCGAGGTATTTCGTCACGGCTGCCCCTGAGTTCGACTCGGGCGATGTGTACGTACCAACATCGGCATGTGCGGGCTTTCACCTTTTGAGGCTGCGGGCCGCTGTAGGCCGCTGTTTATCCGTATATTCTTCACAAATGGTGAAGAATAGGTAAGTACTTTCGGTGGGTATCTGTTGTAGAGACGTTGATGCAGGTAATAACGTAGGTAGTTCTCATCTTGGTACCTTATTCATATTACCAATCTGACTGCCTACCTGGAGTGGCTCAAACAATTCACGTGTCAAACTAAGGCAGCAGAAGGAAATGCCCTGCGTCGGTAGAAGAACGCACAGCTCACTTGCCCGAATAGGGAAATCTGTGCGGAGTTGAACTCGTTGAGCGCTTGTTACAGAGTACGGATAGGTGGAGAGAAGTTGAGAACGAAGAAAAAGGACGGAACCGAAACGGAAGCATTCAGTGGGTCAATGACCGACCGTTCTTGCCGAACCACCGCCGACTTATTATTGATTCCAATCCTACCTCAGTCACACTCACTTAGTAAATAACTAGCCGCTATATTTTCCACTGTCTTCTTCCGTTTCTCTCTTCTCGCATTTCGACACCGCCAACCTCGACTTTCTCCAGTTAGCTGCTAAAGGCTCAATTGCTGTCGATTGTCTCACTTCTTGCGGCTGACTGTAAGCCCTTTGTTCGTCTTTTCGCACGTCTCGCATATTTGCCCCTCCAAGTTCGAAAACACTACGTTTTGCCCCTCCGATTTACTCGACGAAAGGCATTGTCCTCTCAATTCTACGAATATTGTCGAATACACACAACAATGGATGCCGTCCTTCGTCAGTCCAAGGCCGTGTGCCCTTTTATGAAGGCGGCCACGCCTGCCACTCTGCGTGCCCTGTCCACCTCGACTCGTGCCCTTCCGGCTCCCACCTCTCCATGCGGCGGCACCATGTCAAAGCTTCAGCTGCTTGGCCAGCGATGCCCCGTCATGGGAAAGGCCATGGCGATTCAGACCACCAAGAGTCGTGCTTCTGGCTCTGTTCGTGCTTTCTCTGGCCACTCCAAGACTGGTAAGGCCAAGATTCACACCACCCGCAACAAAGAGGCTCGCGCTGTCGACCGCCCGCTCTTTGATGGCCGTGACGATGGTAAGTTGTCTTTCAGCTAGAAGTGCCCTTATTCTGACTCTTGCCCCTCAGCTCCCGCGCCTCCTGGTGTTCACGCGACCCGAAAGCCTACTTCTGCTTCTCCGACCGCTGCTGCCGCTGCCGCCGGCTTCCACTCTCCCGGTAAGTTCGATTACGAAGGATTCTACAATGCCGAGCTCGAGAAGAAGCACAAGGACAAATCATACCGCTATTTCAACAACATCAACCGTTTGGCCAAAGAGTTTCCCCGCGCGCATATGTCCGACAAGGAGGATCGAGTAACTGTATGGTGCGCCAACGATTATCTGGGTATGGGCCGCAACCCTCATGTCCTCCGAAAGATGCATGAAACATTGGAGGAGTATGGCGCTGGCGCTGGTGGAACTCGAAACATCTCTGGCCATAACAGGCACGCCGTTGAGCTCGAGAGTACCTTGGCAAAGCTGCACGCTAAGGAGGGTGCTCTTGTCTTCAGTTCCTGCTATGTCGCCAATGATGCGACTCTCGCCACGCTCGGCAGCAAGATGCCCGATTGTGTCATTCTCTCCGACAGCCTGAATCACGCATCCATGATTCAGGGTATTCGCCATTCCGGCACCAAGAAGATTGTTTTCAAGCATAACGATGTGCAAGATCTCGAGGCTAAGCTGGCATCCCTCCCTCTGCATGTGCCCAAGATCATCGCCTTCGAGTCAGTCTATAGCATGTGCGGCTCTATTGGTCCTATCGAGGAGATCTGCGATCTCGCCGACAAGTACGGTGCCATTACTTTTCTCGACGAGGTGCATGCCGTCGGTATGTACGGACCTCACGGTGCTGGTGTCGCTGAGCACCTTGACTGGGAGGCACACGCCAATGGCGCCCCTCGCGGAACCATCATGGACCGAATTGACATTATTACTGGCACTCTGGGCAAAGCTTATGGTTGCGTTGGCGGCTACATCGCAGGCAGCGCCAAATTCATTGATATGATCCGGTCACTGGCCCCTGGCTTCATTTTCACCACTTCTCTCCCCCCTGCCACAATGGCCGGTGCCCAGGCTTCCATCGAGTACCAGATGGACTTTGATGGTGATCGACGACTCCAGCAGCTACACACTCGCGCTGTCAAGGAAGCTATGAATGCTCGGGACATTCCTGTCATCCCCAATCCTTCTCATATTGTACCTATCCTTGTTGGCAACGCCGAAACTGCAAAGGAGGCCTCCGACATGCTCCTCAATGACTACGGAATCTACGTCCAGGCTATCAATTACCCGACGGTTCCTGTTGGCCAGGAGCGGCTCCGCGTAACCCCAACTCCCGGACACATCAAGGAGTACCGTGACCAGCTTGTTGAGGCTATCGATGAGATCTGGACTCGTCTCGACATCAAGCGAACCTCTGATTGGGCGGCTGAGGGTGGCTTCATCGGTGTTGGCGAGCAGGACAATGTGCAGGAGCCTCTGTGGACTGATAAGCAGCTCAACATCGAGCAGGCTACCAAGGACATTAAAGCTACCGGTCAAACTGTTAACAGCGTTACCGAAGCTCTTCTTGAGCTTGAGATCAAGCAGACTTCTCAGGCTGCTACTGCTGCTTAAGCAACGAGAGGAACCTAAGCGCACTGACCTTGTCGATGGATGGAAGATGGGCAGTATTCAAATTCACTTCTATGCAAATATAACACTCGTTTTGAGATATCTTTTACCATTTATGCTGTCCTCTGGGCATGCAAATTGATTTATTCCCCATTGTCACATCTTGTGATATGGAGTAAATACATACCATGGTTTCCCAAACATTTGTGGACTTTTTTTTTTTACACATTGTGATCATGATGACCACATAGTTATGACGGATAATTTATGCTAACTTACGTACCTGAATCAAGTCATGATATGACGGATATTCGGAACAATGTTGTGCCGAAGTCCCTGAATAATAGGTTGGCGGCGAGCTGAATGGTGATGCCTTGTCCATGAGGCGGAGGCCCGGTGAGATTTCGTGGTCCGTCTCCTCAAACGACAACCCAAATGACAGGGGTCCAGACAATATCGTTCAGTGTCTGAGTGAGATATCAACGCCGTTTTCAACACCGTCTCCTTCTGCAAACCACCTTTTCTGCTTCTGTGAGATAACTCAGTAATGACAATATGAGCCCTAACTCTACTCAGGCTAAGAACAAGGGACCCAAGGCCTGTACAACATGCGCTAAAGCTAAGGCAAGGTGCGTCCCTGGGCCTCTAGGGAGCCTCAAATGCGACAGGTAAGTTACAATAATTGGTCGTTTTGAGGATGGTGTTGTTCATGGCTTGTGTTGGGCGCTTTTGTCCCAAACCCCGTCTGTTTGAGGGCATACACACATGTAAGTTTGTGGTTAGGTACAGCTGCTGACATCAGAGTCTCAACTTTCAAGGTGCCATCGACTAGACAAGCCATGTGTTAACCAAACTCCGGCTCCGGCCCGACCCCGTAGAAGCCCAAAGCTATCTAAGATAGCTGCTTTGGAGAAACGCCTTGAAGAGCTGTCCTCGCACGTAAGGCGTGAGTCTTCAGAAGAGGAGGACTCTTCGCCTCCACCTTCGACGAGTGAGAAACGCTTCGAGCTGTTGTCCAAATCTGAGGCCTGGGGTTTCAATCACTTATTTCCCTCAAAGCCGGGAGTTCAAAGCACCCCCAGTCAACATCCTCCACCATCAGCTCCGGACAAGACACGGCCATGGGACTCCTGGTGGCCCACGCCCCGTGAAGCGGAGCTACTTCTCAACGGCTTTAGGACAATTCACTCATGTCTATTTCCGTTTGTGTGTGTTCCTGGGCATATGACAGCCCTGGAGCTACGTGAGCATCGGCCATTCCTGTGGAAGGCTGTCATGATGGTAGGGTTGTTTCTTGATGGGGCTAGACAGGTTAAGCTTGGCCAAGAGTTGCTAGCTGAGATTGGACGAGCAGCTGTCGTAGATGGCCTGAACAGTCTGGACCTACTCCAGAGCTTGCAAATGCTGGTGGCATGGTATGTACTGATGTGGCGACCGTTTTGTTAGCATGACCCTGACTTGTCGCAGGTTTCACTATGCGTTGAAGGGCTCTCAAGTGACGAATCTGCTGTTCCTTGCTAGAGCTATATGCGTAAATTTGAGGTTCACGGAAGATACGAGCCTTCAAGGAGAAGAATCTGATCGCAATCTTGATCATATGAGAGTTTATGCTGGCACTTATTACCTTAACACTTTGTAAGAACTACCTGCCTCCAGTCTGAGGTTTTCTGACATGGATTAGAGTGTTCACAGCGAACAAGCGGCCTGATGTCCTTATGAATACCAGCCATCTGGAAATGTGCTGCAGAGTTCTCGAGAGAACTATGCAGCATCCTTCTGATGAGTACTTGATAAAGCTGGTGCGCATTCAGCAGCTGGCACAATCCATATCTGTCACAATGTCAGCGGAGAACCTAAGTCAGACCGCTAGCAAATTACCATTGACAATGGTAGTACAATCCTTTGAGGAACAGTTACAGCTGTACAGAGACAACCTTGGCCCACGGTTCGCTGATAACGGTATGTACAATTTATTCCACCCTGTTCCGATCGTCTAGCGCTCACCATGGTTTAGATAATCTCAAGACCCATGTCAACGTAGCCGAGGTGCTCCTCTATGAGATCGCTGTCTCGGACCAACACTCTGCAGCATCCCATCTTCCTCTCACTGACCGACTCCAACTTCTATGGGCTTGTGTCCGATCTTTAAAGACGTTTTTCGATCTCCGTTTTGATCGTCGAGAAATGGAACGCCCACGTTTCCTGTGTATGAGTGCGTCTGAACTTGTGTACACTATCATTGTTGGCATCAAGGTCGTAACACTTCAATTACCCGGGTGGAACCTTGCCCAGATACATGCAGAGCTTGACATGGTAGAGGTGATGAGCCAGCAAGCCCAGGATCTGGACATCATCGTGGGGCGCCGCAAACACGGCAACATGCTAGGTACACCGACCCCCGGGGGGACGACAGCAGGTACACCCGCGCCTCCGCCAGATCCTTTCGAGAGGCTTGTGAAGCAGCTGAAGTCAGTGAGAGATTTGGTCAAGGCCGAGAGACAGCGTCTACTTACGGGATCTGGTAACGCTGATCTCGTAGACTTCAGTCAAGACTTCTTGATGGATGATTCAGGAACGGACTTTTGGCAAGCGGCGGCTACGAGAGGCTATAATGTATGGAACATTATTGGTGACCCTGGTGTCCTGAATGAGTCGACTTGACGCGTCACGAAGTCGGTGAACTAGGTTGTATCAACATCTTAGCATTAGGTCGTTGTGGCACTCAACAGTTGCTCTTTCTCTTTTACGTGATATAAAGTCAGCTTGTCCAAGATATGGAGTTCATTTTTTTTGCAATCTATTCAGCAATTTTCTATTACTGTCTGGCGAGCTTTATTCACCTGGAATGGCGTCGATATCCACTTCAACTGCCTTGACTTTGGCCATATTCAGCCACCGCAGGTCACCCTTGGCAGTTGACTTTCGGATATTGTACAGCTCATCAAGGAATGCCGGCACAAATGAGCCTGGTCCACGGACCTCGTTCCTCTCAGCAGCGAGCTCAGCAGCGAGTCCGAACATGACAGTTGCGGCGACAGCAGCGAGAAGAGGGTCAGTGTCGTACGCAGCAACCATGGCGCTGACTGTTGTGCCGAGAGTACACCCAGTGCCTGTGACTTCGCCCAAATAGGGATGTCCATTGCTGGTGGCTATAGTACGAGTTCCGTCACTTACGAGGTCGGTGGCGCCTGTGAGTATGACGACGGAGTGTCGGTGCAAGGCGATGGAGCGTACAAGGGATGCCCTCTGGGGAAAAGTGAGGGAAGAGGTTGAGTCGACGCCCCGTTGTGTAATTGTGGCGCCCGCTACAGTCTGAACCTCGCCCTCATTGCCCTTGATGACGGTAAAATGCCCAGCATCGAGAAGAGTCTTGACAGTATTGCGACGAACAGTGGTAGCACCAGCGCTGAAAACATGAGTAAAGCTGGTTAATTGATGGGATTTTGGAGGCTTACCCGACAGGATCAAGGACTATGGGTCTTCCAGCTTCATTGTAGGCCTTGATGGCTTGGACATAGTTCTCAAGTCCATCGGGAGTGACGGTGCCCATGTTGACCACAAGAGCACCACCAAGTTTGGCGAGATCAGTAGCTTCTTCCGCGTAGTTGGCCATGATGGGGCTTGCCCCAACACAGAGAGCCACATTGGCGGCAAAGTTCTGAACGACCTGGATCTCTAGCATGAGAATCATGCGATCAGCACACGAACCGAGCTGTACTCACCAAGTTGGTCATGTTATGAGAAAGGGGCGTCTTGTCGGCTACGGCTCTGATAACTTCGGGGATTTTGGCGACGATGACTTTACCGAGGAGATCGCGGGCAACGGTAGCTGGCTCGGGAGCAGCGATGAGGGCGCTCACCACAGCAACACCATCGAGAGACTTGGAGGGGGACCAGGCTGCAGCGAGGACAGGGGCAGTGTTGCTGGCGTTGATACCGCCTATACAGACAGTAGGGACGGAACCATAGCCAGCGTCATGTAGGGCTGAGAGGATATCCCGAACCCCCGAGGGACCGATGATAGATTTCGTATCCCTTTTGCTGATGGCATGGTCAGGGGCTGATGTGAATCACACATAATGCTTGGACATCCATCACTCACGTCTGAGTTGAGTAGACAGTTCCGATACCGAGGTAGTCAGCACCGGCTTTGCAAGCCTTGAGAGCTTCTTCTTTTGAACTTGCGGTTACGCCAATGATTTTGTTAGGACCAAGAAGATTTCTTGCATCTTCACATGCTGTACCAAATGATCAGATCACATCTCAATGGGTACCCAGGCAGTGAGAGATATCAACATAACATACCCATATCATCCTGTCCAATATGCACACCCTCGCAGTCTACCTCAGCGGCAACGTCCACACGATCATTGATGAGGAGGGGGACATTGTAACGACGGGCAACGGCGTGTAGCTTCCTGGCTGTGTCTACAGCGACTGGGCGCTCACTGTGCTTGTCTCGATATTGAAGGATGGTGACACCGCCTCGCAAAGAAGCCTCAACTACTTGCTCAAGGCTGCGATCACCAAGAATCTCTGGTGTTGAGTCTGTGACCAGGTATAGGCCGTAGTTGACTGCGGGCTTGGCCATGGTTGATGGTGATGAAATCAGGTGGACGGCTTTGGTGGCGGGGTTAGTGCCTGGTAATTGATGATATAGTTGGGGGTGGAAACTTGCATATGATTGACTCTTTTTGGCCTGTGTTGTGCCTCTATTGCTGTTTTCCAATTAGAGTTGTATTCTTACCTCTATCTTTTGCAAAAAGGAAAGATATTTGGAAGGGCAAGGGTGGAGTGAGCGATATCGCAAGTGATGAGGTGAAAGGTGAAAGGTGAAAGGTGAAAGGTGAAAGGTGAAAGGGTGGTGAGGTGATTGACGAGTTACAATGACATAGGGTAGGACAATGAGTTGCACAACTGTACCTACCTACCCAAGCTCAAGACTTGGCAGTACTTCACTTCGGTTGTGCTTCGTACCAAGGTTACCCAAATGCCAACTAACTCATACAAGTTACTGATAAGGTAATAAAGTTACCAGAGTTGGTATTTTCTCGAATTTCTCCCATTTCTCCCATGGCTCCAAGGTTTTCTTTCCAACAATCGACTGGTGAAAACAGTGCATCTGCTTGGGATGTTGAGCAAAGCAACCTCAAGCAAGACCTTTACTTTTATTGTTGTGAAGGGAATTATCTCAACCATCCAACCAATGGATTCTTCCAACGATCTACCGCCCTAGAACCTCGAGATATCTCGACCAAAAACCCATGTAACCAACCAGTAGAACGGAATCATGAGCTTATTCTTTGGACTCATACTCTTGGTCAAATACGCCGTCCGCCACAGAATCCACGCTACTCGGCCCTTGAGCTCATCAGTACCATTCTGATGAATGGCCCCTCCAACCTCCAAGGTACGCCATTGTACCCCAGTTGCGGAAGTCAAGGGGAGCAGCTGGAGGCCCCTGAGAAGACGTCCCGGGCGACAACGTCTGCTGCGACATCTTGAGGTTCCTCCGTGATACGCATCAGGAGAACATCGTCGTCTCGTCGAATGCCCTCGAGGTGATGCTCGGTCTTGACTTTGATGCCTGCACGGCTGAAGATGTTTGTGGCGTGTGCGGCCAGATTGCGATCAAACATAGGGAGAACCTTTGGTGCAATGTCGTAGATGGTGATGGCAACGTGAGGCATCAGTTCGGGATACAGCTAGGATAAGTCTTCGTGTATAAGATCGTGAAGCTCAGCCGCCCAATCGATACCTGCAGGGCCGCCACCCACAACAGCAAAATGAAGTAGTCGCTTCCTCTGAGCCGCGCTTGTACTAGGCAGAGAAGCCTGCTCGAACTTCTGCAGCACTTTCAGACGTACAGTTCGAGCATCTGTAGCATCTCTCAGAAAACACGCATGCTCCTTGACACCCTCCACACCGAACGTCTGACTATAGCACCCGACAGCCACTACAAGCTTATCACACGGGACCTGGAATTCGAGGCCCTTCAACAGATCCTTGCCTGAGCGGGCTGTGACACCATCAAGCTGCTTGGCTTCAACGGTGATGGTCTTGTTGGCGAAGTCAATATCAGAAGCCCAGGCCTGGTGGAGCTCTGTCAGACCGAGTTTACGAGACAGGGCTCAACAGCAGCACGGAACTCGAGAGTACCAACGGCGGTTGAGGCGATAAGGGGAGTGGAGACGAAGTGAGAGCGAGGTGAGATGAGAATCCGAGAGGCTTGAGAGGGAGATATTGTCTTTGCCAGAGCGTATCCAGCCCAGCTCGAGCCTAGAACGACGATGCGCCCTTTCGGTCCTGAGAGAAAACTCATGTTAGTTAGGGTGCTGACAGGAGATGAGATGCTCCGAGGTCATTCAGGTCTCTTAAGGCGCAGCTACCGCACTCACCTTGTTGAGTCGCTGTACTGGCCAGTCTCTTGCAAGTGACTCGTCCCAACTTCACCAACAAACGCTGTTCTGTCCCCCTACGCCCCAGACTAAGTCCGATCATGGTGTTATCTCCTGATTTCGCGTGACTAGGAAACCCGTAGTACAGTACCACGGAAACGCTAGCCAATGGGTTCTTGATGATGCAGATTTGTAAACAGTATAAAGAACAGAATATCTAACTCGGACCTGGGTGTTTTGGCAGGGTCGTTTCTCTAGCTGCCTCCACTAGGATAAGAAGAACCGAGATCGAGTGATGATGAGTGAGTGAGTGAGTATTTACGTCGTCAACAGACGTTGTCTGGGATTTACTGAATGTATTATAGAAGCCGTAACTAAGCGGGAGTTGTTGCTATCTAAGTCTACCTAGGTATCTCTATCAATCCATCATCACTATCTTCAGCCACATACAGTGGGGGGCAAAAAGTATGAATCTAACTGCAGGTACCGGGCTAAGCCGCTTTAAGATAGGGATTTTGATCTGATTGAGTCAATTAAAACAGCTTCAGTACTTTATATACCAGCTATCTACATTAATTATAGCTATAATGCGGTTTAGCACTATGTTATATAGGTTTTCTAATAACGTGGTTGATAAGCATGCGACGCAGATAAGCATATGACGCACTTTTCCCCTTTATAACTAACTTTTTATCTAATTAATT